>CAUYRT010090849.1:0-40168 GCA_963574885.1 Lepilemur ruficaudatus | reverse complement strand
CTTCTGCCTCAGCCTCCCAAGTAGCTGGGACTACAGGCATGCGCCACCATGCCTGGCTAATTTTTTCTATATATATTTTTAGTTGTTCAGCTAATTTCTTTCTGTTTTTAGTAGACACGGGATCTCACTCTTGCTCAGGCTGGTTTCGAACTCCTGACCTTGAGCAATCTGCCCACCTCGGCCTCCCAGAGTGCTAGGATTACAGGCATGAGCCACCGCGCCCGGGCTAGCAGTCAGTTTTCAGTTCTCATGCTACCCATTAGATCTATCAGCATTTTATACTATACTACATTAAAATCCATTGCTGACCAGGTGTGGTGGCTCATACCTATAATCCTAGCACTGTGGGAGACTGAGATGGGAGAATTGCTTGAGGTCAAGAGTTCAAGACCAGCCCGAGGAAGAGTGAGACCTGTCTCTACAAAGACATAGAAAAAAATTAGCTGGGCATGGTAGTGCTTGCCTATAGTCCCAGCTCTACTCAGTGGGCTGAGACAGGAGAATCACTTAAGTCAGGAGTTTGAGGTTGCGGTGGCTACGATGACGCCACTGCACTCTGGCTGGGATGACAGAGTGAGACTGTGTCTCAGAAAGACAAAGAAAAATTCATCGCCCTAGTGTGGCCTTGTAATTACCCTATAACATTCCACCCAGCATAATCTCACATCTTTCTCCCCCCATAGCTCAATACTCTCCAGCCAAGTCGTCTTTTTTCTGCTTCTTTCATTTTGTGCAACTGATATATGCTATCTTGGCTTATTTCTGAATTTTATATTTAATTCTGTTTGTACTTACCTATAGTTTGTAAATGCAATTTTATTTTCAAGATTTGAAATAAAACCAGAACAACTTTTAGCATGACTTAAAAAAGAAATCACCTCTTGAGTATGGCTTTTGGTTTCGCTATTAAATATAGACTCCTCGGATAGACTTTACATATTTGAACTTTTAATACATTCTACTAATGAATATTTATTTAATTTATTTTCCAAATATTGAAAAATTCTATGTTCATTGGGGTTTTAGGAGAGATTAATTTTGGTTATTTTACAGTGATTTTTTCTTTACATACAACGTACTATAAACTATTGTTTCAGGACATAAAACATTAAGTCTTATCTTTGATTTTAAAATTTTAATTAAGTGGATTTGTACCCAGTAGAAATTTAAAATGATTATTAAATCATTAAGGATCAGTGTTAAAATGTGAATACTACAGTGCTCGGGCCAGTATGAAACCAGTTTATATCATTCAGTCACGTTGCAATGATTATGGGCAAATTTCATTGATTCTCATTAATATGGTATGTTAGGTTTTATTCTAAGTAACACATTGAGCAGTAACAAATCAAAGCCTCTGCCTTTGTGGGGATCATCTTGTCATGGGCATGCAATGATAAGAAATAAGCGATAAGAAGAAAGATAAAACAGGGAAGGGGATAGTGTGCCATTAAGTAGGGTAGTCAAGAAGACCCTTCTTATTAAGGTATTATGTGCTAAAAACTAAAGAAAAGCTGTTTAGATATCTGGTAAAGAATGTTGCAAACAAAGGGAAAGAACAAATGCAAAGGCTGTTGAACAGGAACATGCTTGGCTATTTGGGTAGCAAAAAGGAGATGTTTTAAGGAAGAAGGAAATTCAGAAACGATAAGGTAACCTTTAAATCCCCCACCCCTTTAAAAAATTTAGTCTCTCCTCTCTCAAAAATAAAATTTATGGTGTGCCACTATTGGCATGGTGCAAATTATTTGCTGTTATGTTAGCCAGAAACACATCTGTATGCACATGGAATAATGACAAAACATTTTATTTCACTTTCTGAAAACTAAGTGTTATCCCCCTGTCTTTTTCTCAATGTTCCTCACTAGGAAAACACACAAAGTATAAGTGTAAGGGGCATCAGATTTATTCCAGGTCCTCCTGGAAATAAGGATCTTTGTTTTACTTGGCGTGAGTTTTCTGACTTTATTCGAGTGCAGCTAATTTCTGGACCTCCAGCTAAACTTCTCCTAATAGACTGGCCAGAACTAAAGGAGGTAAGTAACTTCATGTCTTGACTGAAAGAATTTAATATCACATGGCTTATTGCTTTCAAATTGTCAGTGGATCAGAATAGGTATATTTTATTGTTGAAGTAACAACAAACAATCTCAATTAACAATAACAAGAGAGGAAGGTACTGTGTCTTAATACTTCATTATTTAATTCATCAGCGTCCTAGTTTGTTAAAAATTAGTGTAACAATTCAAATCATAAAACCTATGTTGTAGAAATTTTCAAACATGCATAAAAGTAAAAAGAATAGTATGATAAACCCCCATGTGCCTACCCAGTTTCAGCAGTTACCGATTTTTGCCGATGTTGTTTGTTCTCTCACACTTACTTAAAACCTTTTGTTAGATTTTAAAAAAGCATATCTCAGACATCAAGTCATTATACCCATAAATACTACACTATGCCTTCCTATTCAAATACTTAAATCTTAAATACTAATTTTGCAGATACCTGTCAAATCTTACTTTTGTTGATTTTTTTAAATTTAATTGTTAGCATTCTAATTTTATTTTTTAATTTACAAATAAAAATTGTACATATTTATCCTGTACAACATTCTAAAATATGTATACATTGTAGAATAGCTAAATTGAGCTAATTAACATATGTATTACCTTACATACTTATTTTTTTGTGGTAAAAACACTTAAAAATCTATTTTAACAATTTTAAAGAATATCATACAGTATTAACTATAGGCATCATGTACAATAGATCTTTTGAACTTAGTCCTTCTATCTAATTGAAATTTTATATCCTTTGATAGAATTCTGATTTTTAAATGTTCAGATTCTGGCATTCGGTTATGGTATAACAAGGGCTTTAACTGTTAGTATGATAACTAACATTTTTTTATAAAGGACAGTGTACTCACCTAATCATGGTAGTAGATGAAATTATTCTAGTAAAGGAACAGGTCATCTAAGAAAAGTTTACGTGCTTGTGCCCTAGTTTGAGATTGCCCTTTTTGATTTGTGAGTTTACAAAACAGATAAACTGATTATGACACTGTGCTTTAAAAAACAATTTTAAAAATAATACTTTGTTGACCAAGGGGTTTCACTGAAAAGCCAGTGCTTCTATTTTTTTGTGGTAGCATTTATATAACAAATTAACACATTTTTTTAATCCTATTGAGGGCAATAAAGGACTTGTTGGCTGACTATAATCTGGAACAATTTTTAGTATTTTTAGTAGAAATGGGGTCTCGCTCTTGCTCAGGCTGGTCTCAAACTCCTGAGCTCAAGCAGTCCTTCCACCTAAGCCTCCCAGAGTGCTAGGATTACAGGTGTGAGCCACTGCACCGGCCAATTGTATACTTTTGAGGTGGAAAAAATCTTGACATAGTCATCTTTTTGTATGGTTTTGAGGAGATATAAAAAAATAATGACAGCATGTTAGCTTAAAAGTTTATTGTAAGATTTATTTGCAGATACCATACTAATCCAGAAACTTTAAAAATAAAACATAAGCTAATTTATCAGTCTGTTAAGAGATACGGTTATATAGAGATAAGCTGGAAAAGTGATCATTTAACTTGTGATTTTTTTTCTTAGAGTTTCCTAATTTAATTCCTGACCCACCTTCCCCTCATAGAATCTGAGTGGCAAAGTGGAACTAATATAACACCTAAACATGATAAATAGAAATAAATATATAAATATGCATGTATATTATTTTATAAATGAAGAAACAGAAATTCTGAAATGTTAAATAACATGCCAGTATTCAAAAGTAACAGGACAGGTTTATATTCATGAACATTTGATTTTGGAAATTGTTTTTTATACTCTTTCCTGGAAAACTTTATTATTATCAACTTTGGCTATAAGTCATTTACTGAAGGTATTTTTTAAAAGTAGTTAGGAGTCCTTTAAAAAGGATATCCTTTAAAGTTAGTTAAGGTAGATAATTATGTGATTAGGAATAAAGTACCATATGTTTTCATCTGGAAACTGTCAATACTTGTCAGAATTCAAGCTTTTTTGGAAGATGGAATATTAGCTGTAGCTATGTAGATGTTATGGTACACAGCATTATAACTAACCCAATCTCAAGGGGCCTCCCCCCACTGCCCCCGCCGCCAAGAGACAGGGTCTTTGTTGTCCAGGCCAGAGTGCAGTGGTGTGATCATAGTCCACTGCAGCCTCAAATTCCTCCTGGACTTAAGCAATCCTCAGCCTCCCGAGTAGCTAGGACTACAGGTGCCTGCCACCATGCCTGGCTAACTTTTTATTTTTTGTGGAGACAGGTTCTTTCTGTGTTGCCCAGGCTGGTCTTGAACTCCTGGCCTCAAGTGATCCTCCTGCCTCGGCCTCCCAAAGTGCTGGGATTACAGGCATGAGCCACCATGCCTGGCCTTTTTTTTTTTTTCCTTAATGTCCTATCTGTAACATAGTGTTAATTTTTCTCTCTGTTTCCAGCAACCTCCTGCCATGATTTGGTAACCAGCTACCTCAGATAAGAGTAGGGGGTGGAAGAAGCAGAAGGAACATTCTCAGTAGGAGAGAGCTTTCCTTTTTCACTCTTTAGTTTTCTTTCATCTCATTTTTTTTAACTTTTAAAATCTGACACAGAGGATTGGGCCTTTGTCAGATTATCTTGGTTAATAATGTGTCTTTTAATATGCCCAATATTAACAGGTCAGCAGGCAGATTCCTAGAATTACACAAGCCTTACATATTAGCTAGGGAAAAAGCAAGAACTGTTTTAAAGACAACAATACAGTGTAGATAGATCATCAGTGAGTAGTCCCATTTAACCAAGGGCTAGAAAAAGCTTGATTACTACTTAATGTATAATAGCAGAGAGCTGAAAACTGACTGAGAGAGGAGCTTGACTACAGATTGCCAATGCTAAATCTTAGAAGCAAAGATAAGCTTCTCTTTCTATTGAATAAGTCACTCTAGTACTTAAATATTAAATAGCATTTACATTGTATTAGCTATTATAAGTAATCTAAAGATGATTTAAAGTATATGCATAGGATATATGCAAATACTGTGCCTTTTTATGTAAGTCACTTAGGCATCTGAGGATTTTAGTATCCACCAGGCATCCTGGAACCAATATCCTGCAGATACTGAGGGAAGATTGTAATGTCAAATGCTATTTTTAAATCAAATTATTAATCATTTCTATAACAGGGTCATTTGTAACAACTTAATTGGCTTTTTAAAAGTTTATTTTCATTGATGAAAACCACGTGTGAATACAACAGAGATAAATTATCGTTTTACAAGTACACCACTAATTATATTGTTTGGCCTGTATGTTTTAGTGCTTCTTAAAATTTATATTCTTTTTAGTCCATTCCAGTGATTAATGGAAGAGATTTACAGAACCCTCTTCTTGTTCAACTTTGTGATCAATGGGATAATCCAGCACCAGTACCACATGTTAAAATAAGTCTCATAAAAGCTAGCAATTTAAAGGTAAGTTTAAGCTTCCTTAAATACTTTTCACTTACTGAAAATTCTGGATTTCATTCTCATGATTATATCTTTAGTTGTTACATTTGTACTTTTTTAAATATAGTTTTATATAACCTTCATTACTGCATAGTATAAATCAACGTAAAGATTTTTAAAAATTATTTTGAGAAAGTAAAGTTCATATCTTACAAACAGTGCAACAAGGAGCCAACATTGTGTAGTTATGGCTATTTGAGTGTTTATTATACAGTACCAGTAATATTTACATTTCAGATTAGGATACATAATTAACACTGACAAAGTGAATGAAGACAGATACCGTAATGACCAATAGTGTGGGTTAAGGAATAGATGTTATTGGGGAAACATATGTGCTTAGGCTAAGCAAAAGGACATGCAGACATACCTTCCTCTTCTTATCTTATGGAGAGCTACCAGAGCTTGGGCAGAACTGCTAAAGCTGTACAGGTGTTGTATTTTAGTGTAAAGCCCTCTCTCCTGTTGTTGTTTTTGTGGGGAAGGAATGAAGAGGGCCTTGTAAAGTTTGGGGACAAATGTAGGATTGGCTACCAGAAAGTTCAAGATTAGGTATCACCTGTTTCCATGAGTATTGAGAAGCTGCTCAGAATCTAGTGCCGGGTGCAAAGTTGGAGACCCTCAAAAGCAGAAAGGCTGCCAGTCCTTGCAAAATTGTATTTTTACACAGTCCCTTCTGTTGGTTTAAGGGAATTCACTGGTCCCAGCCAGGTTGTTGCTGTGCAGCACAGAGAGAGTTCCTGGGGTTATATTCAGACAGTCTTGAGTATATCCCTCCACAAATATTTTACAAATCTAATGGTAGAAAGAATTGGTATTGTATAAAGAAGGCAGTTCTCTCTTTAGTTAGTTCAGTCAGAATCCCAGTGGGGATTTCCCAGAACCTGACAAGTTGATCTTAAATGTCATACAAAAGATTAAAGTGCCAGGAATGGCTTGTGATACATAGTAAAGTAATCAGAGTCAGGGTTCTTAAGACTCTTAAACAAGATTATGATATTGCTCCTATATGACCTGAAATATAAGACTTCTCTGGCTTAGCAACAAGGATTTGGTAGCCAGATGGGAGAAATATTTTGAGAATGATCAGAGACAATGGGATGGGTATAAACAGGACTTTATCCTGTCATTTCAGTTACTCCTCATTTTTCCTTCTCCAGCTATTGTTTCTGTCTGCATGTAATGTTATTACCTACTCTTTAGGTTCTATTAAGCAGAGATGGGTGTTAGGGTTTAGGAGAGAATCTGATTTGCTGCTATTATGGTCTACAAATTTACTTTTGTTCTAAATGTTTGCTTCCAGGAGAGTTAGACAGTGATTATTTTTAGCCCCAGAATAAGGGTATGATTCTAGTTTCTAGAGAAGTATCAGTAAAAGGCAGAGAGACTCTTCTAACCAATTATTAAGAAGTGTGGCCACTTAATCACTTGAAAGTGAAAGCCTTGGTTATCACTATAAATGTAGTATTTTAGCAAAAATTTGAGAGGCATATCCCAGTAAACATCCAAGGGAAAGATGAAATAAGAATGGAGATAGTGTTATGATCCCTTGACTTGAGTTTATGTGCATACAGTATATATTTATTTTTCTAGTGCCATCCCCCACACCTACCCCAGCTTTAGAATACACCTTCAGTGTTTGTCTAACCAAACTTCATTTAATATATCAGTGATCTCAAAACAGTGAACATAGAATTTTGCAACTTAATAACGAAAATACATTAAATTCTAGTTTTTTTGATCAAGATGAGTTAATTATTATCCTTTGGATTATGTGATTACATAATACATTATTTGAACTATCTCAAATTCAAAAACTTTAGATTTTAGAATATGTGCAAATACAACTTTTAAAATAGGAATAGAGGCAAAGAATATTGTAAGAGAAGAAACCTTGATTGATCTCTAGAATTTTGTAATTAATCATTTTGTTTTGTTTTGTTTTTAGCTCACACCTTCAAACCAACAGCATAAAACAGATGACAAGGGCCAGGCTAATTTGGGAGTGTTCAGTATTTTTGCCCCTAGGTAAGAACCTAAAGTTTGATAGTTATTGGTATTTTAGAGACTGGTTTTTTCCTATTACTTGCTGACCATAACAATAATAACCATCCTTTATAATGTTAGGCAAAAGTTGGGACTGAATAGAAGTTGAGGTTCCTAAAAAAGTTAAACTTTGTGTAAATTGTCTCAGAATTTTGAGGTTATAACTAATGTAATTTGAACTCCTTCTCTTTTTTTCCCCCATTAGAGGAGAACATACTATGCAGGTTAAAGCCATCTATAATAAGAGTACCATAGAAGGACCTACAATTAAGTTAATGATTCTTCCAGATCCTGAAAAACCTGTTCGTATCAATGTTAAATATGACAAAGATGCTTCCTTTTTAGCAGGGGGTCTTTTCACTGGTGAGTATTTCACAGTATTTAAATAAATTTTAGTGATAATTTGCCTTTTATATTAGTGGAATAAATTATTTATCCTAGGTATTCAGCATGATAAAAAATCATGCATGTAATAGCGTTTTAAATGGCAAAGAAAATACATTTGACTTAGCAGTGTTTACTCTCATCACTGTATCCTGCATTCTTTTAATGTCAAGAATAAACTGAAAGTTCATACATAAACTGAGAGCCTGAAGTAATTAGTTCCATTGGTGTTCATACATTCACTGAATTGTGAAATTCTATAAAAGAAATATGAACTAAATAGTGAGAACTGTGGAGTTATCCTCTACTAAATATGTTGTGATGTTATCTTAAGCCCATCAGAACCAGGACTGTTTAGCTTAATTTGAGTGGAAACACATCACATCAGCATTTATGATTTCAAATATTTCAGAGCAATAAAGATTCACTAAATACCTGCTATGTTCTGGTACTATGCTGGGCTCTTAGTTACAATAATGAATATGACAATTTTCAATGGTTTAGTGTAAGGGAGGAGACAGGTAAGCAAATAATTTCAATATAGTGTGGCAGATGCTAAGTCAATAGAAATTAGTTTTTCTTTTGCTTTACACAGGCAACTTTCTGAAAGACTTCTGTTTTCTTGCATGCTAAAACTTAAAGGATTAGCAGATTATGAAAATAAGACAAGAGAATGTTAGGATCAAAGATATATTTGTTAAACTTCTAGGGGAGGCCTTGATGTCCAGACTTGGCACTAAAGAATTGTCTGTTATGATCAGTAAGTTTTACAGATGAATTGTTGGGGTATCCTGGTTAAAGAAGAGTTTTATATTCTTCTTCATCAGAATTTTATTAACATTTAAATAAGATACATGCTTTAAGACATACAATTATTTAACTGTATCCATTAATTGAACTAGAAAGAAAATGATTTTTAAATATTTACCTTAACAGATTTTATGATTACTATTATTTCTGAAGATGACAGTATAATTAAAAATATTAATCCAGCACGTATTTCCATGAAAATGTGGAAGCTGTCTAGCGGTGGGAACCGACTGTCAGCAAATGTAAGTCATAGAATGTAAAAATACAGTGTGTATATATTTGAGAAATTTACTCCATTCCTTAGAATTTAAAAAAATTACATCAGTATATGTTTTAAAATTATTTCATCTGAAGGACAATAGGACAAGACAAAAGCCATTAAATATCATGAAGGGATAATACAGAAATAAAATAAGAGATATGTGATAGATAATCTACAGGGGAAAGAGAGGAAGAATGGGAAGAAGAGCTGGAGGGTCTAGAACAGTGCTGTCCAAAGAAATATCACACCTGGCATTTAACTTTTCTAGTAGCCACAGTAAAAAGGTAAAAAGAAATAAATAAATAAAATTAATTCTACTGTTGTTAACCTAATATAGCAAAGTTACCATTTCAACATATGCTCAATACTATAAAAATTATTAACAAAATTTTACATTCTTTTATCTTACCAAGTCTTTGAAATTTGGTGTTTTTATACCATATCTCAGTTCAGACCAACCGCATTTCCAGTGCTCAATAGGCACATGTAGCTATTGGCTACATTGGCAGACAGCACATTTTTGAAATCTTAAATTGGGAACTATATCTTAAAGCTTGTCACAGTGTCTTGATTTTATAATTCACTTTAGCATTTATGGTTCATTTTAATCATCTGTTTCAGAAACTAGCTTGCTTAATTTAATAGTCTGAAAGTTTACCAGTTGAGCTACCTGAACCTTCACTTCCTTAATTTAAACCATCAGTCCAGTCAAGCTGCAGTTACCTTAAAATAGTATCACCGTAGAGATCTATTATGTGCCCTTTAATAATGGGACGTCCTTACATAATGAGTGCGATGCGTACCATCTGGGTGATGGACATGCTTAAAGCTCTGACTCCTGGGGGGAGAAGGGGAAAGGCAACACATGTAACCTAAACATTTGTACCCCCGTAATATGCTGAAATTAAAAAAAACAGGCAAAAAAGAAAAAAAGATTAAACAGAAAGACTTATGTAAAGCCCTAGCACAATGTATAGTATATAGTTAACAGTGTTAGCCATAAGCAGTAGCAATAGTAGCAATAGATATATTAAAGAAGATACTCAGTGTACCCTCATTTGGTTCCTTACCATCGATTTATGAAATTTTTGTAGGGTTAATCCTACCCTTTAGTTTTAGTGGCAGTTCCTGGTTTTTCTTAAAAAAAAAAAAAAATAATAATGGGATGTCTTTCCACTGTGACCCATCTCACATTGTGCCTTACATGTATTACAGAGATGTATACATATGTGTGTATACTTACCTATAAACTCCAAATGTGATCTGGATTCACACATTCAATTCAGGAAAGTTTTCATCCTAAGTATACTATGTTTAAAGTTTGTCATTTTTCCTTTCCCTCTTCTCTCTTACTGCCCTTTCTAGGCAGAAACATTTAGTTGTAATAAAATAAAAGATAATGACAAGGAAGATGGCTGCTTCTACTTCAGGTATTTCTCAAGTCATTTCATATTTTTATGCATGTTTATGTTATAAAGCAATTCAATCTCGAAGATATTTGTGGGCTCACTGAGGGAAAAGAAATTTATGATCAAATGGAAAATGTTAATATCTCTAATTTTTTGTCACAGATTTTTGGGAAAGATTGTTTTGTTTGTTTTTAACCTTCATAATTTCGTTTGGGGGAAGATTGTTGTGATGGATATATTAGCATTTGAAACCATCAAAGTCATCAGAAGAATTTTTTTGTGTTGTCAGAATACTTTACAATTTTTTATATGAGAGATTTCTATAATTCTAAGATCCTATGAAGAAACATTAGACCAGCTTTCAACATTTATGTGACTCTGAGCATGTTGCTTCTTCATTCTGGACCTCCATGTCCAAATCAGAAAAAGATTATATCTGAAGTTTCTTTAAAAATTTTTTAAGTTATCATCAATAGGGTCAAAAGGCTTATTACATTTGTTCAGTGCTTTTTCAGAGTAACTGGTAAAGGACCAGTTTTTGTTATTTTTAAATTCTCTGTTACAAACTGATGCTTTTTGTTTAATTTTAAAAATGCCCACTGAATATGTATTTGTTATTGAGGTAATGTCACATTGCTAAAAAAGTTTCTGAATACTTGTAGTTTTGTAATTTTCTCTGACAGACCAGTAACAAAATGTTCAGACCAGCCCCTGTCCTTGGACCACACTTTGGATAACATTGTTTTTGGTCTTTTAGGTATGCTCAAATTATTACATGGGGCTGATTTAGACATCCTAAAAGGAGCATACTGCCATCTTTCCCTCTGTTAAATTATCTTTCAGTGTATAAAGTCTGCTAAATGTGTGAGAATTGGGCTGTTTCATTTATTCCAAAATATTTACATGATTTTTTCAGTTGAATCCTATTTTAGCATTTGAAGGCATCAATTTGAAGAAACCTTTTAGTAAATATTTTAAAACTAGTCACATGTATTTTGAAACTACAGAGGTGTTGGTTGTACAGCACTGTGAATGTACTAAATGCCAGTGAATTTATGCCTTAAAATGGCTTTTATGTTATGTGACTGTTACCTCAATTTAAAAAAATGCATCACCTACACTGTCAGTATAATAAAATATCTTTATATATGTTGGATATTTTTGAATGAATGAAAATATTTGAGTTCCTAATCTGTGTCAGTTACTGTGTTTAGGGTTTTGCGTATAATCTCCTTTATTTATTGATTGATTGATTGATTGATTGATTGAGACAGAGTCTCACTCTGTCACCTGGGCAAGAGTGCCGTGGTGTCGGCCTCACTCACAGCAACCTCAAACTCCTGGGCCCAAGCCATCCTCCTGCCTCAGCCTCCCAAGTAGCTGGGACCACAGGCATGTACCACCATGCCAAGCTAATTTTTCTATTTTTAGTAGAGACAGGGTCTCACTCTTACTCAATCTGATCTTGAACTCCTGACCTAAAGGGATCTTCAGGCGTCGGCCTCCCAGAATGCTAGGATTACAGGCGTGAGCCACCACTTTGGCCTCATTTAGTTTTTTAACCTTTTAAAAAGTGAGGTAGAAACCCATAAAGTACAAAAACAATATAAGCAATTTTGATTTCTCCCAGAGTGAGTATCTGTGTAGTGACTACTAAAGTCAAGAAGTAAAAGATTATTATCTTCTGTTTTGATTTGTCAAAAAAAAAAAGAAGTAAAAGATTGCCATTATCATGGAAGCTCTGTCTCATGCCCCTCCTAGTTATCACCGCCTTCCTTCTAGCGTGCTATGCAACTTGCACACATACTCATGTAGATACACAGCCACAGACTCTCTCCTGAGTTGGTTTTCTTTTGAGTTCTGTTATCCAAGCACACATCCCTAAAGTCTCTGGTTTAATTGTGCCCCTTTTTGAACTTTATATAAATAATGTGTTCTTTTGTATATGACTTTTTTCACTTAGCATTGTGTGGTTATTGTATGACATATAGCTGTAAATTCATTGTCATTGCTGTATTGAAGTCCACTGTGTGGACACTACCATTTTCCATTCTACTGTTAATGGCATTCTCAGTTTTGGGCTATTAGAAATAATGTCTGATAACACTGGTGCACACGTAGAAGTGAAATTGCTGGATCATATGTTTAGTGATACCAAACATACATGTGTATGTTTAACTTCAGTAGCTGCTGCCAAACAGTTTTCCAAAGTGTTTTTACCAATTTATATTCTCATCAGCAGCGTATGAGAGTTCCTGTTGCTGTATATCCTTACTAACGTCATTTAATTTCTTTTCTTTTTATTTTTTATTTATTTTTTTGAGACAAGATCTCTATCTCTTTTGCCTAAGCTACTAGAGTACAGTGGCATGATCATAGCTTGCTGCAACCTCAAATTGCTGGGCTTACTCAATCCTCCTGCCTCAGCCTCCCAAGCAACTGGGACTACAAGTGTGCGCCACCACACCTGGCTAATTTTTCTTATTTTTGTAGAGATGGGTCGTGCAATTGCCCAGGTTGGTCTTAAACCTCTGGCCTCAAGTGATCCTCCTGCGTAGGCCACCAAAAATGCTAGGATTACTGGCATGGGCCACTGCGCCCAGCCCAAATTTTGGTGTTGTCAAACTATTTAGGTTTAGTCTTTCAGTGAATATGTTGTGGGGTGGCATCACACTTAGTTTAATTGGCATTTTCTTTTCTTCATATATTTATTGGCTATTTAGATTACCTTTTGTAACATGCCTGTTCAAGTGTTTTACCAATTTTTGTATTGAGGTTATTTTCAATGTGAAGCTCATCTCCCAAGAGCCTCCATTCTATCTTATATTCTACTGAGTTTTTTTTTTTTTACTTTAGCTTGTTAGTTCTTGAACATCTTAAAGTGTATGTTTTCTTGTATGGCTCTTTTCATCAAGAGGGAATGGCTTGCCATTTGGAAGCAAAAGTCTTGTTTTAATTCTTACTGTAACTTTCTTAGGAATTATCCTTTCAGAGAAAACAGCATAGAAAAAGGTTAAATAATTTTCTTCAAGTTTGCATAAATGTTACAGTGCTGGGATTTCAATTCAGATGTGTATTCAAAGCCTGTGTACTTTGTACTATGTTGAGCCAGTATTTTGAGAATATGAATGCTATGCCAGAGATACCTTGGGGATCATGAGCCATTGCACATGTCAAGGTATACTATAGAACATCATTCATATTTCTTTGTGGCAAACAAAGTGCTACCAGAACAGGCTAGTAAGTGCCTCCTCTTGGACACGAAGTACCTTATTGATAATTAAATTATAATAACTACCTAGTATGTATAAAGTTAAAATGTTTATTTTTGTATTATTTATTTATATGTTTATTCATCAGGCATATATTGAGCTACTTGTACAAGCTATGCTTTCTGTTAAGAACTAGGATTTAAGGCTGGGCGCCGTGGCTCACGCCTACAATCCTAGCACCCTGGGAGGCTGAGGCGGGAGGATTGCTCAAGGTCAAGAGTTCGAAACCAGCCTAAGCAAGAGCGAGATCCTCGCCTCTACTATAAATGGAAAGAAATCAATTGGCCAACTAAAAATATATAGAAAAAATTAGCCGGGCATGGTGGCGCATGCCTGTAGTCCCAGCCACTCAGGAGGCTGAGGCAGAAGGATCCCTTGAGCCCAGGAGTTTGAAGTTGCTGTGAGCTAGGCTGATGCCACGGCACTCTAGCCCAGGCAACAGAGTGAGACTCTGTCTTAAAAAAAAAAAAAAAAAAAGAACTGGAATTCAAAAACTAATTTTAAAAAATTTTGGGGAGTTGATAATGTCTCTGTGTACATGCAAACAAGTAAGCCACGATTCTCTCTGGAGGTGATAGTAAATAGGAAGGATTTGGGGAAAGGGTTCTTAGAAAAGCTTCTTAAAGAGATAGCCCTTTAACCTGATTTAGAGGCAGTGAGAACCACCAACAAAAATTTCTGTGTCTATTGTATATTTCAGAGCCTGATCAAAGGAGGTATGGGTTATAGTGAAAAGAAGTAAGCAGGTAGTTTGGCAACCTTAGTTTCAGTTTGGTTAAATCTGTAGTGTACTGGTAAACCAGTTCTCTTGAGGGAAAAAAAGCCTTGATTTGTACTGTTTGCTTATTTCTGTGGTGTAAATATCCCCACCGTGGCGTATTTTCAGGGTACCAGTGATTTAACAGCTGGCTCACAAAGTTCCTAAATATTTAACAGTGGGCCTGGCCTGATCCACTGCTTACACCTGTAATTCCAGCAATTTGGGAGGCTGAGGCCAGATGATAGCTGAGGGCAGGAGTTTGAGACCAGCCTGGGCAACATAGAGTCCCTGTCTCTACTGGGCGTGGTGGTGTGCATCTATAGTCCCAGCTACTCGGAAGGCTGAGGCAGGAGGATTGCTTGAGCCCAGGAATTCGTGGTTACAGTGTGCTCTGATTATGCCATTGCATTTCGGCCGGAAGGACAAAGTAAGACCTTGTCTCTAAAAAAAAAAAAAAGAAAGAAAGAAAGAAAACCACACAGAAAAACCAAAAAATATGTAACAGTGGGCTTTTTGAGCCCATGCAAGCTGGCTCCTGCACCTAAAGTTAAAATATTTAGAATAGGACTTAAATGGAAAATACAGTCGCATAGCAGATCAACTGGGTGTCCTATAATTTTGAAATATAAAACTGTCCCTTGGAAATTTATAATGTAGAAATGAAGCAAAATTTACTTGACATATAATTTAGCATTTTTTTGTGTGTTTTACTACTTTCTCAACTTTATATTCCTATTCTTTCCATTTTTACCTTATCCAGAACCTTTGTTCTAGATGTTTTGTATAAATGCACAGGTAAGAGGGACCTGGATGAAACCTAACATACAAGAAATATTTGTGGAATGAATGAAGATGAATGTAGTATTAGTTATTCTATTCTTCTTACTCATTTACTTTTTGTGAAAGGAACAGAAATGTTGACACTTTGGTTTCCTTCGCCCTTTATTTAAAAATTATCAATAATCAATCTTATCTCTTTCTTTTTAATTTAGGGATAAAGTGATTCCTAACAAAGTGGGGACATATTGTATCCAGTTTGGTTTTATGATGGATAAAGCAAATACTCTCAACAGTGAACAGGTTTACTTATTTTCTTTACTGTCCACAGTTAGCCCTACATTTTCTTGCCTAGTTTATGAATGAAATGTTTAAAAGTGAATTAATTATTGGATTCAGAGTATAAATAATTCAATTTCTAGGAAAATTAGAATAGAATATGTTTTAATTTGTTGAATAATTGGACCTGATGCAGTAGTCACTTTCCATTTCTCTTATTATCAAGACTCAGTAAGCATTTTAGTGTATAGCCTGGTAAAGTTGCTCATGTCAACCATATGTGGAAAAACTTCAGTTAATAACATTTCAGTTATTAAAATTCTAGATAGTTAAATTCAAGGTAGTTTTAACATACAGCATCTCCATTTAATATTGTCAGTGTACTAAATTTTAAAAAATTACCTGTATATTTTAATGCCCCTAAATTTGTTCTTAGTTGGCTATAAACATTCAGAAATTAATCTGACCTGGCTTTTATTTTGAATTTTAAAAGTAAGTTGATTACTTTTAAGGGATTAATGGAAATAAATTTTAGAGGGTAACATTCCATTTCATTTAATATATGTCATCATTGTCTTCCCTTCCTCTTAAATACTAAAGCATCAATATATTGTTAATCAGAATGCTTCCTTTGTTTTATAAGATTATACTTGATGTTCTACCCAATGAGCCTGTGAAGTTAGTTCCTCAAAGTCAACCACCTACACCAGCTGTTTCTAATGTTCGCTCAGTTGCCAGTAGGACCTTGGTCAGAGATCTACATCTCAGTATCACGGTAATGTTTATTTTCTTCCAAAACTACAAAGGGTAACAAGAAAAAATTATTTTTTATTTTAGAGTGCACATGGTTATTATAGAGTCAGATCAATTATTCACTTTAAGCATATATGGAAAATTTGTGCAGATGAACTAAATATTTGTAAGCACCTTTGTATTTGAGTACAAAAATAGAACGCGTAACATTATATATAAAATGAATACAGATATTATACTAGGAAGAACCGATTCAAAATGCAGAATTCTACCTACCTTTCATAAAATACCTTTAGTCCCCTATTTCATGTATGTATTGTGAATATATATTAACTGTATTGATTCTTAAATGTCCAGTTCACTGAGGGGTCAGAAGAAATTAAGTATTTTGAAGAAATCTGCTGTGATAACTGATTATAGTTAAGAAAATCAGAGCTCCAAAAAGCTGCTGATTACCCAGAGACTTAGCAGCAACAGAGCTGCCTAAGATACTAACAAGAACATGTAAAACACAGTAGTTGGACTTCAGCTATCTGGAAAATTTGGCTGGTAGGATACCTAACTACTTAAAGTTTGTTTTCTTGTTTTAGATAACTGGTTCTTCTTCCCCATACATCTTTGGGGTAAGCAGTTCCATGGAAATATTAATACTACAAGGGTCTTTGAATTCATATAAGCACCAAATGTCTGAGTCATACAGGACATTTCATACAAACAAATCGCTTGCTTTTGAAATGTATGCAGATGCTGAAGTTAATTAAATAATTAAAAATTATTATAAGGTAATAATATCTTTGTTATTAAATACTTTTTCATATCCGTAGGTGCTAAAAGTACATAAAAAGATGGAATTTAAAAATAGGAGTTCTTGTAATTTAGGAAGTTAGGAGTCATTGTGTTAGGTAGAAGTTTCTGGTTCTTTTATGATTTCTGAAACTGTTTCCTGCCTATGGAACACTTAAACTTAGAACTGAATTGTGTGCTTAGATTAACAGGTAGGGTAATGGAATGTTTGGGGCTCTATAAATAGACGTCTTATTTCTGATTTGTACATGCCCTTCTCTGGGTTTAATCTTCTAACCAGTTCTTCTGATTAGTTATTTTCCATTGTTCATTTTAAGGATGAATACAGCAATCATACCGGAATTGATTTGGTTGGCACTATTATAGCAACCATTAAAGGTTTCAATGAGGAAGATACTGACATCCCACTCTTTAACGGGAAAGTTAGAACACTTGAATTTCCCTTTGTGAATGGTTCAGCTGAAATCACGGTAAATTTTTATATTTTTTGGTAAATAAGATTTCTGTATTTAAACCACCATATTTAAATACCTTTTCTTTTGTATGTATAGTTATGAAGATGCTCCAATCATAGCACTAAATTGGAAAGTCAACAGAAATATTTTGTCATCTTACTCTAAGTTATTACAAATTGAACCCAGGGTCATTGTTACTATTAATAAGACCCACTCTTTTTCCTATGGAATGACAGATAGCTTTTTCTAATTCTACTGGTTTTTAGCTTTAGTGATAATATTATGTTCATGTTTATTGAAAAACTGCCATTATGTGGATAGAAACAGAACAAAACATATCCCAAGTGAAATTTAATTAAACAGCCTATCTTTGTTGTTCATTTTTTCTAAAATGAAAATAGTTTTATTTGTATTAAAAAATACACAGTATAAGAAACTTTATAAATAATTTCAATATTGTCACCTGTCAGATAATGATGATTAGTAATTTAGTATATAACGTTAAAGTCTCCATATATATACTACTATTGCCTACATACCATGTGTGTATGGTTTACATACATAAACAATCTTTTGTTGTTTAATTTATCTGATATATTTCTTCATCAGTAAAAATAAGCCTACATCATTGTATTAATGACCACAAGTTATTTGATCAGTCCTTAGTGAAAATTTAGTTTGTTTCTAAAGTTTGTTTTTATCAACAGAGCTTGCATAAACTTTCTTCTACATACATTTGGTCTTTGTATCCATGGGTTCCACATTCATGGATTCAACCAACTGTACATCAGAAATATTGAGGAAAAAATTGTGTCTGTGCTGAACATGTGTAGACTTTCTCTTGTCAGTATTCCCTTCAGTATTTACACATAGCATTTAGATAGTGTTAGGTATCATAAGTAATCTAGAGTTGATTCAAGTATATAGGAGGGTGTGCGTAGGTTATAGGCAAATACTATGCCATTTTATGTGAGAGACTTGAGCATACTTGGATTTTGATATCCATAGGGGGTCCTGGAACCAATATCCCATGGATACCAAGAGATGACTGTATATTCTTTTCCATATGTTGATTATTTCTTTAAGAAATTGCTGGAGGCCGAGCGCGGTGGCCCACTTAATCCTAGCACTCTGGGAGGCCAAGGCGGGCAGATCTTTTGAGTTCAGGAGTTCGAGACCAGCCTGAGCAAGAGAGAGACCCATCTCTACCCCCATCCTCGAAAGGGCATGGTGGCATGCACCTGTAGTCCAAGCTACATGGTAGGCTGTGATAGGAGGATTGCCTGAGCCCAGAAGCTCAAGGTTATAGTAAGCTATGATTGTACCACTGCACTCCAGCCTGGGCAACAGAACGGAATCTTGTCTCTGTTTAACACATTAACTGTATTTGAGTGTATTTAACTCACACTAGTTTTAAGCCTGGGGTCTCGTGAAGCATATATAACTCATGTCTCTTTACCTTGGGAGCCACGACAACTATTTTTTGCATATAACTCGTGCAGAAAACAATAAAAAATAACAAATTTTTCATTAGATTAGAAAGGATTGTTTTTGAAGTTTCTCTATTTTCATAATAAAACACCATCATCCCAAGGGAAAAAATGTTTTTTTCTAGTGTGGCAGTCAAACAAAACAAAAAACAACAACAAAAAACAAACGAGACTTGTCAGTCTGGCAGTGACGGATCAATAAAGCATTTTCATTTTAATTAGTTTCCAACATTTAAAGTTCTGGAGTTTTTACATTTTAAAAAATCTGCGTTTCTAATTTATTTGGAGAAATCTAAAGATGTGGTAACATTGGGTGAGGATTCTGTAATGCCAGCCTTATGTGGGGACTGAGCAGTGACTGCTCCTCTCAGTGCATGTTTTGCAGTCACCTGCATCCATGCCACTTCTTTTCATTTCCTGGCATCGAGGACAAGTGTCAGTTGCCACTTATGTTCACACTTGTTCTTTTATTTTTATTATAGTGGAGAGTAAAGTGAAATTTTCTCATACCCTAAATTAGGTAATGAAAGCATATATAGAAAAATAGGGAGGGGATATGCTTAACATGCAGAGTTGAAATAATACAACTAACCCCCTTTTCCTATTTCCTATTTTCCTATGTCCTATTTTCTTGGCCCCCCTGTAGTCATTTGAAATTGCTAAGCCTGCTGTATATACTTCTGAGGTTAAGGCAGTGATTTGGCAGTTCCTCAGCAGCTGCATGTAGAATCTACTCTTCATGTCATGCATATAAATTTCCTCTTACCGCTAGGGGTCCCTAATACCTCACTAAATAAGTAGAAAACTCTGAAGTTCCTGCCCCATATATTAATTTCGTGTATCTTGAGCAGGCATCTGTAATCTGATTTTTAACAAGCAGATGATTCTTGTCATTAGGAAAGTTAAGGAAACACTGGTCCAGAACACAGCCAATATTTGTAAATGTTACACATCATTGTTTGTTTAATCTAAATTTGTAATTGCTCAAATTACAAATGTGTGTCATTCAAATTTTCTGCATTATTTGCTGACATGATCTGGAAATTTCTGAAGGGAGTGTCTTAAGTTTCATTCTGATATGCTTTTGTCCATTTCCCATGTGCCAGATTCCCATTTCTACTTGGATTCAGTTTTGACTCTTAATTTCTCTTAATTTCTGTTATTCCGTTTATTCTTTTTTCTTGATAGCTACACGTCAGGGATTACAAACTATAAAACTTTGAGATAGGAGAGGCCTCTCTAAATATGTCATAATGTAAAAGATTATATTTAACTACATTAAAAGATAAACTTTATGTACTATAAGCATATCTTAAACATAATAAAAAGAACAGTGACAGTGTGTTAATTGTCGACACTGGGTAATGTGTACATAGAGGTTTATTACCTGATTCTATAATAGAAAAAGGAAAAAAATTTAAAGGTAGTAAATTGAGGAGAAATAGCATTTTCTCTGAATATAGTCATATGTCACTTAAGGACAGGGATATGTTCTGAGAAATGCATCATTAGGCAATTTTATTGTTGTGTAGACATCTTAAATTGTGCTTACACAAACCAAGCTGCTGTAGCCTACTATACACCTAGGCTATATTTTGTAGCCTGTTTCTCCTAGGCTACAAACCTGTATAGTATATAACTGTATTGAATATTGTAGGTGACATAATGGTAACTATTTGTATATCTAAACATAGAAAAGGTACAGTAAAAATACAGTATTATAATTTTATGGGACCACCATCCTATATGCAGTCCACCTTTGACAGAAGCATGACCATATATGTATATACATATAATACAGGATTGATATCGTGAACATATCTTTAAAACCTCCTAGGCTGAGGTAGAAGGATCATTTGAGGTCAGGAGTTCAAGACTAGCCTGAGCAAGAGCAAGACCCCAACTCTACAAAAAATAAAAAAATTAGCCACGTGCCATGGCAGGTGCCTATAGTACCAGTTACTTGGGAGGCTGAGGCAGGAGGATCGCTTAAGCCCAGGAGTTTGAGGTTGCAGTGAGTTATGATGGTGCCACTGCACTCTAGTCAAGGTGACAGAGCAAGACTCTGTCTCAACAAAACAAAACAAAAACCTCCTAAAGAACTCTTGCAATTAATAAGCAAAAAAAACACCCAGTTAAAAAAAAAGGGCAAAGAATATGAGCAGACAATTAATGGAAGAGAAAATATAAATGATCAGTAAATATAAGAAGCATGACCTTAAGTACCACTCTGGGAGATGCTAGTTAAAGCAATAATGACTGATTGTTTTTCAGTCCCTCTTTTTAGGAAAAAAATACATGATATTAAGTGTTGGCCAACAGCAGGGGAATTGGGTACTCTCATACACTGCTGACGAGAGGATAAATTGATACAGCGTTTTTTGAAGGGAAAGTTGATACTTACCTATTAAAATAAACTTTTAACTAGTCATTATATTTTTCATTATTCATCCTAGAAAACACATTTACAAAGAAACATGAAAGATACATTCTTTGCTGTGTTATGGATAATATTTGTTTAAAATATTCAAACATCATAAATGTTGTTCACCACCCAGTGAATGGGTATTACAATGTAGTGTATCTATACTATGCATACATTTTTAAAATTGGTGTTTATACATTCACGTGAGTTGATCAACAAATTAAATTGAGAGCTGAAAGCAAGTTGCTAAAGTATAAAGTATGTTACTTTTAAAATACGAACATTTTTCTTTATATTTGTTTACATTTGTGTAAATCCATTGAAAACAGCTTTCACAAACTGGGACTGGCAGTTGGTTTAATGGTGGGCTTGTATTCTACATTCTTTGAAAAAAAGAATTGTTAGCTATAATTTATAATTTTGTTTGATTGTTTGACCTATAGTGTCATATTGGTTTAGATTTTTAAAAATTAACTTGTTTATGTTGTTGTAATTTAAAAAACAAAGCAGCTAGTATCTATTGTTTCCTGTAAAACTGAAAAAATCATTTAGGGCAAAAATATATTTGGATTATTTATGTGCTGTGGTCTTAAGGTAAAGTATTTCACAAGGGTTTTGGGGGCATTAATGAAAAAAACATTAAAAATCTTTAGAGCTTTTCAAGATCTCTTGTTCTGTCACCTGGGACTGGTGAGTCTGCTTCCATAGTAACAGCTGTAACTTAAAACTCAAAATTGGCCTTTTGTGATTATAAACTTTCATGCTGCTTCAGTTTAAAGATGAGAATCAAGAAGATTTTGCAGGTCAAGATATAAGTAGCCACTGATATTTCTAGTGTGGAGAAAAGGATAATTTTTCTTCCACTTTTCTGTTATATATAATTTTTTCATAAGCTGTTGGTAAGATTATTTGGCTGTCAAACCAATACCAAAAGGTAAAAAGTTTTTAAGTTTTAGCTGGTAGTGATGAAATATTAAGGATTGGCCTATGCTTTTTGCCTTGAAAATTCACTACTTATTTGAAAACAGAGCATGCATAATGAGATATATAACATTTATGGATTGAAAAATATCTTTTTAAATCTGTTTTTTTCTTTCTGCTTTTTTATTTATAGAGTCTAGTGCTGGCAGAAAATAGTCCTGGAAAAGATAGTACTGAATATTTTATTATATTTGAGCCTCGGCTACCACTTTTATCAAGAACATTAGACCCATATATCCTACCATTTATGTTTTATAATGGTAAGTTTCTAGGAAAATAAATGGTTAAACTCTGTGGTTAGTGGTACTTTAGATAACTTTGTTTGCTTTTCATTAACATGTCTGTTATCTAATCCTGTTATGACATGTTTTGGAAAAGTCACAATTTTAAAAGGTTTAAATTATCTGTATTTTTTTTTCTTAGATGTTAAGAAGCAGCAACAAATGGCAGCACTTACAAAAGAAAAGGACCAATTATCTAAATCTATTTTTGCATATAGAGGTTTATTTGAAGCCAATCAACAGCTTCTTGATGAAATGAAATGTAAGTCATTTTGTATTCAAAGGCATTGTAAAATTGTGCTTCAGGGAATGGTGAGGCAGAAGGTAAAGACCATGATACACAAACGTGTCTGCTTTTCTGGACTGCAAGTAAAATGCAGAACACTGAAGAAAGGTAGAAATGATGGCTTATGTTACTTGTCATCTGATAGTTTTTAAGATGAGGTATTCCTCATTTTAAATAAATTTTTATTTTGCTTACCTACAAAAATTTGAGATTTCTGTTAGAAATCTGAATCTGTGGAAAATTTAAGGCTTACTGACATAATAATGTTTATATCTAGCTCCAGCTTCTGGCAAAAGATATTGGATGACATTATCACTGAGGGAGTAATGGGTAATGTAATTGTTTATTTGGCTCATGGACTGTGTGTACTTTACTAAAACTATCTGCAGTATGTCACACCATGGAGGTATATATAGGGCAGCAAACAGTGATACTGAAACATGTAACTTATTCTTGAGTCAAAACATGTAACTTATTCTTGAGTCAGTCCATAGAATGTTTGCTGAAATTTTTAATAATGTTTATATGCAGTTAAAAGACAAGGCGTTGTTGACTTGTGCTCTATCATCTTTTACCTTTTATTTGTCAGATTTTTTTGCTATGGTTTTTGGTTTTGTGTTAGTTACATGTTTAAAATTTTGATCGGTTAACTGACAAATATTTAGTACTTGCCACAGAGTACTCAGTTTTATATATCTGTGCAAGATCAAGGCTATTTAGAGTAAAATAGGAACTAAATCTATAATCAGATAATATATCATTTGTGCAGCACTAAACATTTTTTTTGTAAAGTCTTAATTGATTCCAAGAATAACCTTGTACAGTTATGTATAAATTACGTACAGTCATGAGGATAAAGATTAAATAACATATCCAGGATTACTAGGAGTTTGCAGTATTATATCATAATATCTCCCTTAGGTTCATTAATTTTGTTTCTCATTTTTGTATATTTGAATTGAGCCTTAAGATTTATAGTTTAATTTTGAATTTGTAAATTAGTCAACTGTCAATTTTCATTTTAGCATCAGGCATTAAAAGGAAAAAAAGAAAAAAAATATTTTTCAAAATCTATATATTTTGGGAGCTGTCAGAAATTGATGCAGTTTTTTTTGTTTTTAATTTTAGGCCAAGTTGAAGAAGCAAGATTAAAAGAAGCCCAGTTGCGAAATGAACTACAAATACATAATATTAACATTCCTACAGCACAACAGGTACAATTTCCAAGTGTACATGAAAAATTTTTTGATTGAACTCTATTCTACAATTTTTTTTATCATTCATGTTTTATTAGGAATTCTGTGGGCACTGTTGTTTTAGGGACAGAAAGACATGCATTATAGTGTAGTCACTTACTAGACATTTAAAGGACAAAACGATGAGTTCTCTTTTCAAATAAATTGCAATTTGTATTTTTAATGTAATAACACCAACAAATGTAGTTATAATACACCAGCTCAAGTATTCAATTGAAGAGACTGCGTAACCAATATACATGATGGTAAACAAAATAAGAGAAAGTAATAAAAAGCAATATAGATTTTTTTCTAAACTTACATTCTTCTATATGTGTAATTCAGTTTCAAAAAGAAGTCCTATTATAGGTAGTGTATTTCTTAACTAAGATTAAAAAAATCATTAAAGTGAGAGCTTTATATTACTATAACCATAGTTTTTTTAAGTGATGCTTATTTATTCATGTTCTTGAGTTACCTAAATTGTTGATTTTTGTCTGCTGTCATTATGGGCTACCTGGTACAAGAGTAATTGGCCTTGTAGGTAATTTTTGTTTATAAATTACAGGTGCCACACATTGAAGCACTTTTGAAAAGAAAGCTATCAGAACAGGATGAACTAAAGAAAAAACCTAGAAGATCATGTACTCTTCCAAACTATACTAAAGTCACTGGAGATATTTTGGGAAAGGTTTGTGTTTAAGCCTTTTAAGAGGCAGTGTACTTTATTATCTTACATTATTTTGTTTAAAATGTGTTGTCTAAATGTGACATAATAAGAGTGTCAGCTCCTTTGTAATTTTTTCCAATAAATTACCTGCTCTCATCACCATAATTGGGATTTGGCAAAGTTTAAAACTGCAATTTATAATACTGCTATTGAAGTCTGTGGCATAAGTTGTTAACAAGGCTTGTTGTCTACTTAGAGATGCTTTCATATCATACAGCTGTATAGGGAGCCAGCACCTTTGTAGGTGACTGAAGGGAGACAACAGAAGAGAGAAAAATAGAATTCTTCTGGGCTCTGAGTCTAATGTTAGAAAATGAATTGTGGAATGCTTCTAGAACTTAAGAAAAAGCGACAACGAACAAAAAACTTACTACATATTTGTTGCTGAGGGAGAATGCCGTTCTTTCTGTATTGCTGTCCTTGCCCTCTTTGTATTTACTTAATGTTAAATGAGTTGTATTTTCATTTTGTCCTGCCATTATTCAATGGTGAACATTCTATTTTATATTTTTTCTGGATCAAAATTTCTGTTAATATTTGCAACAATTAGTAAGTTCTTCAGCTAAGTTTTACTTCTTCTCTGTACATGTTTTATAATCTGCATTTTTCCTATAACATCTTTGGTTTTTAGTCCTGTTAAGGTTTGTGGTATATGTGTATGTTTTACCTGTTAACTTTTCCATTTAATACGCATCTCATTTTAATTGCTTTTACCCCCATTTTAAAGTTAAACTGAAACCAAGGTACAGAGATTAAATAACTTTCTCAAGGTTGCACAGCTAGCAAGTGGCAAAGCCAGGACTCAAACCCCAGACAGTCTGACTCCATAGTCTGTGCTTATTGCTTATGTATTAATACATCATTCTACTTTCATATTCACTGTATGAACTCTTTGCAGTAAAGTTCCAGGAACTTCAATAACTTGCTAAGATACAGTTAGAGGCAGAGCTTAGATGCAGATCAAGGTCTCTATGACTCCAGAGTCCATGGTAGTTTTTAATATACTGAACTGCATACTGAAAATAGGAGGTAGCAATGTTTGATACCAAAACTGTATTACATTATTACCAAAATCCCAGATCTGCAAATTGAAAAATTAAGAGTGTAAATTCATAAGTTAGAAAATAGTATGTTAATATATAATATTTAAATTGTTATTCCTCAGAACC
This sequence comes from Lepilemur ruficaudatus, assembly GCA_963574885.1. NCBI lineage: Eukaryota > Metazoa > Chordata > Mammalia > Primates > Lepilemuridae > Lepilemur > Lepilemur ruficaudatus. Next base: position 14,035 of record CAUYRT010090849.1, on the reverse strand, counting down.
AATTTTTAGAAAAAAGAAGTCCTATGAGTCTAAGCATGTAGATAACTATAGATAGTCTGGTTTCCACATTTTAATGATCCATCCAATATAAAATTCTTATATAATAGGTAAGATTTTTGCTAACATATAAAATAAATTTTAGCAAGAGAAATATTTTTAAGTCTCTTGTTTAAATATTTCCCATTACATATCTCAGAAATCTGGGGAAATCTTTGAAATTTCATTCTGTATAGTTTCTCCTCTGTCTCTTGAGAAATACAGATTCTATCTTAACCAGTAAGAGAAAACTTTCCAGTCCCTCCAAATTATCCTTAATCTTCTCCCTCGCTTCCTTTATAAAAAATTCTTCCTGGCATTTATCCTAAAACTAGAATAAATAATCATGAATACCTCAATTAACTTGGATATTTTAATATTTTAGTCTTTACCTCCTCAGTTCCAAATATCTTGAAATCCCCATCCCTAAATGAGGAGGAATTTGCAGCAGTTTTAAGATTTTCTTATTCAGTTAGACATCAATATCGTTTGTATGCCATTCTAAATAGATTTTACTTGAGTATTATAGTATTTCTTTCAGAAAACATATCTAAATACCACAAATAAGAATTGTTTCTTCTGCTTACGTTTGATTTTCCTCTAGTAATTCTTCCTACATTGGCTAGAACTTTTTTTTTCATCTTCACTTACATGTCTTTTTGCTAGGGTAGGTTTGTGCTACCAGACCAGGTGAGAATAAAGGGTAGGTATGACCATACCAGTATGAAGAGTGAGGTTTTGATACTGGCCACAATATTCCAACCTTGGTGGACTTTGAGCAGGAATGTTTGTGACTGAAGCAAGAATTTGTAAATAGGAGTGTAATTATTTATCCTAAGCTCCAAAGAAATGTTCCTATAAGCAGAAACAATTCTCATTTGCCATTTAAATTTCTTTTTTGAAAGAAATACCATAATACTGGAGTAAAATATCTACTTAGAAGGGAGGGGTACATTTACTATATTTTATGTTTAATTGAATCTTAAAACTGCAATGATTTTATGTATAATTATTTAAATATACTTTATGATTATTTTACTAATAAGACATGTCCCATTAATAGAGATACTAAAATATGAAAAAAAGTGTCTTCAATTAGCTGACAAAATTCCTAATATTTTTACTTGCCTATTTACACATTTACAGGAATTTAATCTGGAAAATTTTTTCAATATATAACAGCCAAATAAACAATATATTCAAGTCAGTAAGTTTTCACAACTTGAGAATTTATTTTTAATTCATGTTAGTGTTTCAGAAAAGTGTTTTTGTTACTTAGACTTGGGCTTTTAAAGTATTTATCAAATTTTTATATATGTATTTTTAAAATTTTTTACTTAATTTTATTAAAATGGATTATAGATTGCACATCTAGCACAAATCGAAGATGATAGAGCTGCAGTGGTTATTTCCTGGCATCTGGCAAGTGACATGGACTGTGTAGTCACCCTGACCACTGATGCTGCACGTCGTATCTATGATGAAACCCAAGGCCGTCAGCAAGTGTTGCCCCTTGATTCTATTTTTAAGAAGACTCTTCCGGATTGGAAAAGGTTAGAAAAAATGAACACATGAACAGTTATTATCATTGGCATCCTCATCTAGGACGAGCTTTAGAGGCTGCTTTTCTCCTTTCCTTATCAAACTAAACTACAGTTGGCTTATATTGTTAGTACAAACTAATTGAAGGTAGCAGTAAGATAAAATCAAACAGATATTTTTATATGGTAAATATTATTTTTGTTTCTAAGAGCATAATAGCTAATCATTTAGGAGTAGCACTTGTGCATTTGGGAGTTGATTATATGATCAGAATGATATATAATATATTCATATGTTTTCCATATTTTTTAAAATTAAAAGATTGTATGTGCTTTGTTTAATACCTTTTTAAAATTTCTTTTCATTTAGACCTCTACCTCATTTCCGAAATGGAAAATTGCATTTTAAGCCCGTTGGAGATCCAGTCTTTGCTCGAGATTTGTTAACATTTCCAGATAATATAGAACATTGTGAAACAGGTAAAGGATATTATGGTGGCTTTATTTTGTACAGGTGTTGCATTTGTGATACAGACCTGTAAATTACTTATTATGAAAGTTAATATTATTAATGTAGCTTATAAGTGATATTTTTATTAATATTCCATTTTTTTCTATTAGAGGAAAGTTGAATAAAATTGTGGCGTTAGCATTATTTACCAGAGGAAGATTTGCAGTGTGTGTTAAATTTTAATGTGACCGAAGAAAATGCCACAACTTTCAAAATCTTTTTTTTTTTTTTAAGTATTTGGTATGCTGTTAGGAGACACAATTATTTTGGATGATCTGGATGCAGCCAATCATTATAGAAAAGAGGTATGTATTTGATTTCATTTTTAATTTGTAGGCTCCAATTCTAACACGTATTTTAAAAATTTAATATTTTAGAGCCATATATAGAAATCATTCTTTTTGATGATACATGTATAGATGACGAAGTAGCCCTGTCACAACCAATATAAATCCTGCAATTCAATAAGCAGTCTAAAATTAGGCAAAATATATGAATGAGTAGGCCAAAATGCAAATTAAAATGAGATGTGTTTGTGGGCTATGAAATTGTCTGAGACTCAAAACAGTATCTGTTATTGAGGATAATATGGGAAAAAGATTGCTCTCAGATAATTTTGGTGGAAGTACAATTTTATGTAACCTTTTGTATCAGTTTGCTAGGGCTGCCATTACACAGTATCACAGACTGGGTGGCTTAATAGAATTTTTTTTTTTGTTTTTGAATGGGTCTCACTCTGCTGGGCAGGCTAAAGTGCAGTGTCATCATCATAGCTCACCAGAACCTCAAACTCCTGGATTCAAGTGATCCTCCTGCCTGAGCCTCCTGAGTAGCTGGGTCTGTAGGCACATGCCACCGCGCCCCAGCCAATTTTTTAATTTTTTGCAGAGACGGGATCTTGCTGTGTTGCTCAGGCTAGTCTTTAACTCCTGGACTCAAACAGTCCTCCTGCTTTGGCCTCCGAAAGTGCTGGGATTACAGGCATGAGCCACTGTACCAGGCTGAAATTTATTGTCTCATAATTCTGGAGGCTGGCAGTCCAAACTCAAGACATTAGCTGGATTGGTTTCTTCTGAGGACTGTGAGTGAAGGATCTATTCCAGGCCTTTCTTCCTGCCTTGTAGATGGCTGTCTTCTCCCTCACTCTCTTCACATCTATGTGTGACTGTCCAAATTTCCCCATTGTTATAAGTATACCAGTCATATTGGATTAGGGCCCACCATAATGACCTCACTTTAACTTTGTTATCTCTGTAAGGACCCTGTTTCCAAATAAGATCATATTTTGAGATACTGAGGGTTAGAACTTTAATATACAGAATTTGGGGGAACACAATTCAGCCTATAGCACCTTTGGAGGACAGTTTGGCAATAAAAATTTTTTAGTTATTTATTGCTGCATAACAAATAATCCAGAAATTTAGTGGGTTTAAATAACAGTGTATTAGTTCTCTTTTATCTGTGGGTTTCTCCAAGTGATGTTAGTTATTTGCACTGGGATGATGGCAGCTCCAAAATACCTCCCTTATATTGCTAACAGTTGGTGCTGGTTGCCATCGGGCAAGTCACCTGGCATTCAAGGGCTTAGTTGGGGTTATCTTTGGGGGTTATTATTCTCATCCACCAGGGTGAGATAGGGTAGAATAATGCTGGTAAGAGTTTTAGAAACCCTTTTGCCTAGCTAAAGGAATCTAGGAGAGCAGTACTATAAATGTTTCTAAAGTCTTAACAAAGTGACATCCTTGACTTGAATTTGACCCTCAGGCTACATTTTACTGGCAGTGCATTAGACTTGATCTTAGCCAGTATTTGTAAATAGTGTATTCTGGAATGATGGCGACCTTCAGGTTCATCTACTCTCACTTTATAGATGAGAAACCTTAAGCTCAAAACAAATAATGGAGAGCTGGGTGGTGTGGTGGTGTATGCCTGTAGTCCCAGCTACTCTGGGGGCTGATACAGGAGGATCACTTGAGCCATGATCACACCTGAGATTAACCATTGCACTCTAGCCTGGCAATATAGCAATATACCTCATCTCTAAAAAAGTAAAAATTAAAGAAAAAACAACAAATAATGGATTTTTTCCAGGTCACAGTAGTAATTTATATCAGAACTAAAACTGAATTCTTTAGAGCAGTTTTTCTTTGGGCTTAGATAAGAAACAGTAATAAACACATCTTCACTAATTTAAGAAAGCTAAATTAGTGCTTTTATTGAATATTATAAAGCTAATTGAGGAATAGTGTTTGACATCTTCATAAATGTTTCCTTGCGAACCTAATAATAGTTGTAATAACACTGTACCAGAAAGTGATTTTAGATGGGAGGGCTACTATATTCTGTTGGTGATAAGTGTGTTAGTATGTCCTGTATTAAGGCATAGAAATCATACCCATTAAATGTTATGATAACATGGAATTGGTTTGGAGATGAGAAGCTTACCAGTGAATATAGAATTAAGAAATAAGATGATAACTGGAGCACTAATTAGTTCAGTCAAATATTTGGATGCTTACTGTGTGTGAGACACAGTGTTGTGCTATTAATTGTTGAACAACCAGCTCTCTGGGGAGGAGGTGTGGGAGTCCTTGATTTCTAGCTTTTGCCAGTTTCCTTGGTGTAAATACTCATATCATGGCTGATTTCCCACTGCCTATATGATGAATACAATGTTTGGGAGACCTGGCTTTTGTGACCCAGTACAAGCTGACTCCAACACACCACTAAGCACAGTGCATTGGGGATTATACAAAGATGAACTAGGCAGATCAACCATAGGAACCTCCAGGTGAGATTACTAAAATGTTATTTCAGATATCAATCTTAATGAACTTGCAAGAAAGTAAGGATTTTAAGTGGAAATGGGAACCCATCGAGATGAAGAACACTACAGGCAGATTTTTGCCTTGAGAACATTTGCCAAACTAATTTAACTTGCGTGTCAATTTTCAATCTCTTGAGAGGTTAAGGGTAGGAGACAAAACCTGGGGCTCTAACCAACATGGGGAATCTGATAGCTAGGACCCCACCTCGCCATCCCCCCACCCCACAACGGGCTAAAAATTTAGTGTAAAGGTAAACAAAAAAATAAACCTGCCACCTCTATCTCAACTCTAGCTGCTTCTGAGGACTGCCAAAAATTTGCATCTCTTGAACCTTGGCAATAAGTGGAAAGGAAAAAATTAAACACTTTTTTAGAGAATTCATCAGCATAAACACATTGGCCCCTACTGTCTGTTCGCAGCCTGCATTCATACTACTTGGATGTTCTGAAAAACCTCAAGGTGAACATTTGGTTTCATGTGGTGCTGGACTGGTAGCATCCTTCCATATTTGATGGAAACAAACACAGGTTCTTTCTGGAAGAATTCACCTTTATCATAGAACTGAAATAATTTCCATATTGACAATGAGAACAAATATTTAAAATGTGATTAACATAGTTTAAGAAATGAAAGTGTTGAAAATGAGAAAAGAATAAGTCCACTTGAAAAAAATTAAATATAGCTTCTAAAAATAAAAAGTATAGAAATCAAATACTAACTGGGCAGGTTTAATATCTTAAGAGATGATTAGTGAATTGGAAAGTGGATCAGAGAAAATATTCAGACAGCAACCCAGAGAGAAAGAGAAAGAGGTTGAAGAGACATGAGGCATAGAATGAGAAAATCTAAAGTCTAAACAGGGCCAAGAGGGAAAGAGAAAAGGATCATAGGCAATATTTAACGAACTAATAGCTGAAAATTTAAAGCTGATGAAAGATACCGATACTAGCTTCAAAAAATGTTATAATGCTATGTGACAAAAACGGGAATGGTATTTGTTCCAAATAGTTGATATAGAACACATTGGTATCCTTGCTTCCAAATATTTTAATGAAGTCATATGTAACTTTACCAATTAAATATTGTTTTAAAACTCTTCTGAGAAAAGGCACTTGTGACATCCCTTGGTGTAACATTGCATTGTTGGGCTTTGGCGGTCTTTGTTACTGTTCTCTTTCTACATTCTTCATGCTGTGTATACTACTTCAGCTCCTTGTTGATTCTACCTCTTGCTAGTCCCTATAGCAGTTGTGAATAAGTAATGTCTACATTTGTAACACTGTTGTTTATTCGCTGAATTTGCAAACGCTGTCATGACTTTTTTGTCCTAATAGTGTGCTTAGTGAGGTAAACTCATGAGAATAAGGGAGAATTGAACAACTGTCCATTTGCCCAACTTTTAATAACTCTCTTCCCCTATATTGTCAGTCTGTTAACAAGAGAATAGACAAGTCTGCACATTTGAGTGGGTTTGTTATTTAAGATTATATTAAGTCCTTAAAAACATTGCCTGAATCCTGATAAATGGATAGTACATGAAGCCATTTTATATTTTTAATGTTTACTTTTAGAAAACATATGATTATTTCCTTTACTAAAACAAATAATTTTTGAATTTGTAAATACTGACTTTACCAACAAATTCACCATAGGATTTCTTCAAATAGTCATCTTATTACATTTAAATTTTTTAAAGTATCCAGTTTGGTGGGAAAACACCTGTAAAATATCCCTGAAATTATATTTCATTTTCTAAAGATGTGGTTTTACTTTACTTTTTATTTATGTAATCCAGAGACTATTTAGCCCCGATATTAGAGTGGCATTCATACATGTTAAATTATAATGTTCTGTAAGGAATGGTACCACATGCCTATAATCCCAGCTACTTGGGAGGCTGCAGTAGGAGGACCCTTTGAGCCCAGGAGATCGAGGCTGTAGTACAGTATGATTTTTGCTTGTGAACCACCACTGCACTCCAGCCTGGGCAACATAATGAGACTCCGTCTCAAAACAAATACAAATTATAACTTTCTTCTTCAACCATTTATTAATGTATGCATTCTATTTTGATGTGTGGATTCGCCATAATTTATTTGTATAACTTATTAAGACATTGTAAGTTTACTGTTTTTCATTATTAAAGCAATGGTTCGGTGCACATTATTCACATCTGTGATTATTTTTTCAGATTAAATTCTTAGGAGTAGAATTGCTAGGTGGTACAGAATGTTAAACTTCGTAACATTTATCACATTTTCTTTGAGAATGTCTGTCCTAGAGCAGATGTGTACAAGAAGGCTTTTTCTCCATAGCGCTCTCCAAAATTGTGTTTGTGTGTATGTTTTAACATTTTGAGTAATGAAAATATCTGACTGGAATTCCACTCTTCTGGTTACCAGTGAAGTTTAACTTTTATTTTTTTATATTTCCTAGACCTTTTTTACAAGACCATTCTTATAGATCATGAAATACTAAAGTGTTTTTAGTATTTCAGTATTCTAGTATTTTTCTTTTATTCTGACTTCTCTGAAGAATTTAATTCTTGACAATTCCTTCTTCCTTCCCTTTCCTTGACTTCAGTTTTTCTACATGATTCCGGTTCCCCCAACTCTAAAATTATTAGCTCTTTTTCTTCCTATAAAGGAAACCGCAATATTGTTTTTGGAAAATTCAGTCCTATGCTTTTCAGTCTTTATTTTCTTCAATGTAATATTATCATTTTGCAATCCTTTAGCCATCTAAAAATCATATATCTAAACTGGCTTGGTGATGCTGCCTTGATTCTTATATGGGTTCAGAAGCACAGAGCTCTCTGGCTTATTCTCGTCCTACTTATCAATCAAGCCATCAATTCACTTTTTTGTATTTGCATTGTTACTATTTTAGTTTAGGCTAACATTTGATAAGAATCTAATTCATCTCCCTGTCTCTGGATTTTTCCCTCTAGTTCATCTTACACATCACTAGTTATTAATTTTGTGAAAATACTGCCATGATCATGTCACTTCTAATATCAAAAGCCTGAAATGTTTTCTCCTTTCTTAGAGCAATTGAAACAAGCTGCTCTCTACTTAACGTTCATTTACTTACAATAGGTTGTTAAAATTGCCCACTGTCCTACACTGCTGACCAGAGATGGAGATCGAATTCGAAGTAATGGAAAGTTTGGGGGCCTTCAGAATAAAGCTCCTCCAATGGATAAACTTCGAGGAATGGTATTTGGAGCGCCAGTACCAAAACAGTGCCTGATTGTAGGGAAACAAATAGGTAAGTTGAATAAGTACTTAAATGACAATTTCTATCCTAATACTCTGGAAGGCCGAGGCAGGAGGATCTCTTGAGCCCAGCAGTTTGAGACCAGCCCAAGCAAGAGCTAGACCCTATCTTTACTAAAAATAGAAAAATTAGCTGGGCGCACGGTGGCTATAATTAAAAGAAAGTTAACAATAACAAATTGCTCTGTACTGAGAAAGCAGATAGCCAAGTATGGTAGAACTATATAAATTTAAGAGCAAATAGACTCTAAAGTAATGACTTAGAGAGGGGGCTTCCTGCTAGGTATATGTACTTCAGAGCACAGACGTTTAGAGACAATTATATTAGTTGGCTAGAAGCAACGGGTCACAGCCTATAGCAGGCTCCCACCACTCCTAGGAGAAATTCCCCTCTCTTACCTGCTCTCACCTCCACCCCCTGAGTCTCCCTAGCAGCTAAAATATTTCCAAACATTCCCCATTATTTACTCCTTTAAACTTTACCAGTGAAGTATGAAAGAATTCATATAGTTGAGACTATTCCTTAAAAAATAAAATTTAAGAAAAAAACAGTGTAGTTATGCATTGCATAATGACATTTTGGTCAATGACCTACCACGTATGATGGTGGCCCCATAACATTATAATGGAGCCAAAAAATTCCTGTCACCTGGTGATGTTCCTGCCTAACATCATAGCACAAGGCATTACTTTTTCTATGTTTAGATACACAAATACTTACCATTATGTTCCAGTCGCCTACAGTATTCAGGACAGTAACATGCTGTACAGGTTTGTGGCCTAGGAGCAATAGGATATACCGTATAGCCTAGGTGTATAGTAGGCTATACCATGTAGGTTTATGTAAGTATATTCTATGATATTTGCACAATGACAAAATAGCCAATGAAGCATTTTTCAGAACATGTCCTCATTCATTAAGCAATGCATGACAATATAGGGTAGATAGTAATCATGGTTTCAGGTATCCACTGGGAGTCTTGGAACATATCTCCTGAGGATAAGGAGGGACTATTGTAATATGTAGTTTATAATCATGACATCATTAAAATTATTAACATTTTTATTATGTTCATATATTCTAGAGTATTATATGTCTGGCCAGGATAGACATTACTTATTATTTATTATATTATGCTTAATTTATAATATTAAGTTCTCAGTTATTACAATCCACTTATTGGTGTTTTTATTTTTAAGTAAAGCCATTCTTAATATTTTGATAAGTAGTGACCAAGATTATTTAAATGCTGTCGCTTTCAGGGAAAGGGTATTTTGTTTTTATGGAAATAGGGCAGAAGATGAACTCCCATGGACCTATAGCCCAGCTTTGATTATAAAAACAGCCAATCTTGTTTCATGTATACCCACCCTCTCGAAACTTGCCTCTGTCCTCTTCTTCCTGGGTGGTTTATTTGAAGCAAGTCAAAGCAGAGATTCTGGTGTATTTTTCCACATAATTTTCTCCATAAGTGCTTATCCCTTTTTTGCCAACAAAGTTCTTAGAATCATGTGGAGCACAGAGTTTGAAGAGAGCTAAATATTATTTAGGAAAGTCTACCTACTCATCTAACTGCTTAAATCTTCCAGTGGTGAAAAAATTGCTTTAGCCTTTTAAAGCAACCCATGTTTGGGCAGTCCTTAAACACTCACCTAATAACAGCTCTTCAGATATGCTTTCAATCCTTTTGTGTTATTTTGGTAGCTTTGCTTGCATGGTCATTTTCCTGAATACATTGAAATAATCTATCTTAATATGTGTCATATAGAAATGAATGCATTGTATAATAATTTGGGCTTTCTTCCTGTTACATGAAATAATTTTTAAAAATATTTTGCTGTTTACATCACAGTAAAACTTCATCAGTTTTTTTCAGATGAGTGAAATTTTCAGAAAATGTGTAAGAGCTCTAAAATCATTTATAATTGCGATTTTTAAAATTTTCTTTTTGACAAAATCTATTGATGAGTTATATAAGACTTAAGACACCATAAAGTTACATTTCATGTACAAAAAATTGGGGGTTGATAAGGCCTGTGAAGCTGCTACTGTCTATCTTATGTATAAACTGACCTTATTCATAAAAGGTGCTGAATTTAATGGGAAATATTTAATATCCCATCTTTCTGCTTATAAAAAGATTAATGTTGTATTAAAACTTTTGAATATGCTCATTTCTTGAATATTTAAAAGATAAAAGAAGATTATACTTTCAGGGATCATTTCTACAGTTCATTACTAGAGAATTTTCTCTGAGCATGTGGAGCACAGGAAACCAGGAGGAGACACAGCATTCTCTCCTGAGTGTGAAGGCGATTTTTGGTGTGGCTTTGCTGTAACCGCCATTTCTTGTTGATCATTCTTTCCCTTCGAGGGAAAGAGGTAGAGGATGCAGTCTGAATGGGTTTTTAAAAATAAATAAATAAAAGGTAAAAGAATCTCATAACTAATTTATTATATTAAGAAATAGGATTTCAACCGTTGATAACCTCAGTTTTTATGTATTGTCTTTTGTGTAAGGGCAACATCACATTTTAGTTTGGGTATAATATTATAACCTTACATACAAAATAAGTATAATTTTATGTACTTAGGAAACATTAATGTGAAATTAGAAGTACTGTCAGACCAGATAACCCACCTTTTTCCTAAAGACTTTTTCCTGACGTTCCCAGTAAATCACAAAGAATTAGGAACATGAGGGCCTTATCATCACTTAGTTACAAATGTAGAATTTGTATTTAAATATATGAATATGTTCACAAGCGCACACAAATGTGTGTGCATGTGCATTTGTGCACTCGTTCTATATGTAGATTTCTAGAATGTTGGATACTTTTCTTTTTAAAATACTACTCTTGAGCCTTAAAATATAGAGTCACTTGTGTTATATCTAATATACTCTGTACTCTAAAAAAATTCCTTCCACAGTTTTATGTATTTTTTGTTTTAGAGACTGAGTCTCACTGTCACCCAGGCTGGAGTGCAGTGGTACAATCATAGCTGACTAATCTTGAACGCCTGCTGGGCTCAAGCAATCCTACACCATTAGCCTCCCAAGTAGCTGGGACCATGGGCATGTGCCACCATGCCCTACTAATTTTTAAAAAATTTTTTTAGGCACAGGGTCTCACTACATGTTGCCTCCAGGCTGGTCTCAAACTTCTGGCCTCAAACAATCCTCCTAGCTCAGCCTTCCAGAATGCTGAAATTACAGGCATCAGCCACCACGAGCAGCCTCTTTCACAATTTTATGTGTTAACTACTGTATATATTTGTTAAATGTCTGTTTATATGTTCATTCCCATGAATATTGATCATCTTGGTGTGTGTCCGGCACATTAAATGACTAGATAATAAATATTTGGGGATTTGATGGCCAAGTGGCAAAGTCAAGGATATTATTACTGTGGAGGTACTTACATAACCATTTAAAATGTAACCATTCAGAACTGGATAAACCATTCTTGGCCCAGGGACAGTAGTTTACTAACCCCTAGACTACAGTCACTATTTAATATTTAGTGTCTAAGACCAGTCGTGGTGGCTCAATGCCTATAATGACAGGACTTTGGGAGGCTAAGGTGGGAGGATCACTTGAGCCAGGTGTTTGAGGTTGCAGTGAGCTATGATAATGCCACTGCATTCTAGCTCAGGTATCAGAGTAAGACTATGTCTTTAAAAAATAAAAACAAATTAGTGTCTAGTAAATCATGCAGACCAGCAATAATCTCAAACCTGAATAATGTAATACATTTTTAGACAAAATAATTTAAGGAAAGTTAAGTTTTTTGAAAGTTAAGTATTTTACTAAATGTGTTTTTGAAAGAATATTCTGTATTTAAGATAATAGGCCAGGTGTGGTGGCTCATGCCTAGCACTTTGGGAGGCCAAGGCGGGCGGATCGTTTGAGCTCAGGAGTTGGAGACCAGCCTGAGCAAGAGGGAGACCCCGTCTCTACTAATAAAAATTAAAGAAATTAACTGGACAACTAAAAATATATATAAAAAATTAGCCAGGCATGGTAGCGCATGCTGTAGTCCCAGCTACTTGGAAGGCTGAGACAGAAGGATTGCTTGAGCCCAGGAGTTTGAGGTTGCTGTGAGCTAGGTTGATGCCATGGCACTCTAGCCTGGGCAACAGAGTGAGACTCTGTCTCAAAAAACAAAAAAAAGATAATAATAACTATGTCTGTTAGAAGCAGTGGTATTCTTTCTTTTTTTTTTCACTGTACAAAGAATGAGAACAATTAATAAGTTGCATTGCTCCTAAGTTTTAACCACAACATAATCCATGTCACAGTTACATTTATAAATGTTTTTATTAGAAACCCCCTGTTACTTACCAGGTTTCATTTGGGAAGCAGTAATTTTCAAACAGTACAATATTTAATGCATTTTCCTGCTCCTGGCCAAATTTGTCCATGTGGATTTAGGTTGAATACTGAAAATCAGTCCAGGCCCAGTGGCTCACACCTACAATCCTAGTACTTTGGGAGGTACAGACAGGAAGGTCACTTGAGCCCAAGAGTTCAATACCAGCCTGAGCAGCACAGCAAAACTGTTTCTCTACAAAAAATAGAAAAATTAGCCAGGTATAGTGGCACGTTCCTGTAGTCCCAGCTACTTGGGAGGCTGAGGCAGGAGGATCGCTTGAGCCCAGGAGTTGAGGTTGCAGTGAGCTATGATGGCGCCGCTGCACTCTAGTCAGGGTGACAGAGTGAGACCTTCTCTCAAACAAAAAAAAAGAAAAGAAAAAGAAACCCTCCCCTCAAAATACTAAATATCAGGATGTAAACATTGACCTGAGAGAGTAATCCAATTGATAGAGCACTTTTATGTAGAAAACACTTTCCTGACACAAATAAACTGAAGTCAAACAATCAAAATTAAAATTTAACATTTTGGTGCTGGGGTCTAAATTATGCTTTTCTATTTCATTTGTTTACATTGAATGTTTTATGGCTTTAAAAGTAGTTCCCACGTGTCATTATGACACAATAACCCAGTGTTGGTAATTCTTTTTCCTAAAACATGAGTTTAGTATGAGATCAGTGATTTCATTGAATGTGTTTGGTTTCTTTACAGATCTTCTTCAACAGTATCGTTCTGCTCTGTGCAAGCTGGATGCCGTGAATAAGGACCTTAACAAGCAATTAGAATACCTTCGTACTCCAGATATGAAGCAAAAAAAGCAAGAACTTGATGAACAAGAGAAAAATCTGAAACTAATAGAGCAAAAACTAGGTGTTTACTTTTTGTTAACTTATACTTTCTCTGTATGGAGATAAATACTTATGATAAGACAGAGAAAGAGTCCAACTGCAAGAAGAAAGAATGCAAATGATCCAGAACTTAAGTCAACAGAAACTCTTAACCTCTAAGTCATCCAATAAATGGTTATAAGCTCTTCTCTCATCAGGAGTAATAAGATGCATTCTCAGTATTATTTCTTTTTTTTTTTTTTATTTATTATTTATTTTAATCTTTTTTTCTTTAAGATTTCAAGCAAGGAGGCCGGGCGGGGTGGCTCACGCCTGTAATCCTAGCACTCTGGGAGGCCGAGGCGGGTGGATAGCTGAAGGTCAGGAGTTCAAGACCAGCAAGAGCAAGACCCCGTCTCTACTATAAATAGAAAGAAATTAATTGGACAACTAAAAAAAAAATATATATGTAAAAATTTAGCCGGGCATGGTGGCACATGCCTGTAGTCCCAGCTACTCGGGAGGCTGAGGCAGGAGGATCGCTTGAGCCCAGGAGTTTGAGGTTGCTGTGAGCTAGGCTGATGCCACGGCACTCTAGCTCGGGCAACACAGTGAGACTCTGTCTCAAAAAAAAAAA
>CAUYRT010090844.1:0-45710 GCA_963574885.1 Lepilemur ruficaudatus | reverse complement strand
TAGGATTTGTGAGCCTGAACAATAATTGTGTAACACACAGCATTATTATTATTGTTGTTGTTATTATTATTATTATTGCTGCTTTGGCTTGAATTTGAGATGACTGTTTTATGTTTTAAGAGAGTATTATGGGCCGGGCGCGGTGGCTCACACCTGTAATCCTAGCACTCTGGGAGGCCGAGGTGGGCTGATTGCTCAAGGTCAGGAGTTCGAAACCAGCCTGAGCAAGAGCGAGACCCCGTCTCTACTATAAATAGAAAGAAATTAATTGGCCAACTAAATATATATAGAAAAAATTAGCCGGGCATGGTGGTGCATTCTTGTAGTCCCAGCTACTCGGGAGGCTGAGGCAGAAGGATCGCTTGAGCCCAGGAGTTTGAGGTTGCTGTGAGCTAGGCTGACGCCATGGCACTCTAGTCCAGGCAACAAAGTGAGACTCTGTCTCAAAAAAAAAAAAACAAAAGAGAGCATTATGTTTTAAAGTCAAGCATATAGATCTTCCAAAGCTAAACACTGTCAATAAGTACCTATTGTGCTTTGAGCTTAGATACAGCCTATCTCCTTCTTTCAGACTGTTATGAATGTTACATGTCCATTCATCCCAAATTTCACTCTTATGAGTCTACTTCATTTCTACATGTTAAACAACGTTGACAGCCACATGGGTACTTTTTTTGCTATTCACTTAGTTTTTTTCTCCCATCAATTGAGAATTTATCCTTGGTTTGTTGAGTCACATGATTTTACGATGTATTATGTAAGGTTTCACTGTCATACACAGTAAAATGAAATACTGGTTTTATTTTAAATGACATGTTGGAATTTATAGTTTCTATAATACCATTTAATATTTGCATAAATATTTTTAATTATCTTCATTTACTTTGTTGCCAGTTGATAGGGAAAAAGTTAGATTTACCTCCACACTCCGGATATCATTCTTCATTTGTTTATTCAGTAAGTACTTATTAAGCATATACTGTGTGCCAGACAACTGTTTGAGACACTAAGGACACACGGGTGAACAAGGCAGATGAAGAGTCTGCCCTCTTGGCACTTACCTTTCAATGGGGGAGCCAGGTAATAAACAAGGAAATGAATGAATAATTTCAGATAGTGATTAGTGCTTTGAAGAAAATAAAGTAGGATAAGATGTTCAAACATAATTGGGGTCAAGGGAGAGGTTTGCTGAAGAGTTCTTTTACTTATTTATTTATTTATTTATTTTTTTGAAACAGAGTCTCACTCTGTTGCCTGGGCTATAGTGCCATGATGTCAGCCTAGCTCACAACAACCTCAAACTCCTGGGCTCAAGCAATCCTCCTGCCTCAGCCTTCTGAGTAGCTGGGACAACAGGCATATGTCGCCATGCCTGGCTAATTTTTTTTTCTATTTTTAGTTGCCTGGCTAATTTTTTCTATTTTTAGTAGAGACAGGGTCTCGCTCTTGCTCAGGCTGGTCTTGAACTCCTGACCTCAAGCAATCCTCCCACCTCGGCCTCCTAGAGTGCTAGGATTACAAACGTGAGCCACTGCATCCAGCCTATTTTTATTTTAGACATGAGGGTCTTGCTATATTGCCCAGACTAGTCTTAAACTCCTGGCCTCAAGTGATCCTCCTGCCTCAGTTTCCAAAAGTGCTGGGATTACAGGTATGAGCCACCACACCTGGTTTGAGGAGCTCTTTTAGGATAATCAGAATAGGCCTCTCTGAGAAGAGTATATATGATCAGAGACCTGGATGATCAGAAGGAACAACCATGTAATGATCGGAGGAAGAGCATTCCAGATAATAGGTACAGCATTTGCTATGGTATGTTTGAGGAACAGCAAGAAGACTAGGGTGGCTGGAGATAATGAAATAGGAAGGGAATTATAATATTGGAGTGGTTTGTAGGACCAGACCATGCCAAGGTATTAGAGGCTACAATCAGGAATTTTTATTTTATTTTAGGCTTAAATTCTATTTTAAATGTATGTTGATGGTTTAATTATTTGCCAATATTTATTTCTTAAACTTAATTGGATACACATGAAGAATGATTTTACTTTAGGTGAGAGAAGAGAGTCATCTCAAGTATGTGAATGTAAAGTCTATTCAGTCGAATATATTCATCTTCTGGAATTCTGGAAAACTTTAGTCTTACTGGTCTGAGGAATCAGTATTAAGAATTCAGGGCTTCCAGAGTGAAAAGTAATGGGGCAAGTCACGGAAAAGAGTAAGCCAGAGGGGAGAGGGCCCAAAATCTGCTTATACATGCCACCCGATCTCTGACTGATCACTGAATGATGCCTGTGTTGTGACCACAGGGGGACCAGCATAAAGCAACAGTGGGAAGCATTAGCTCAGCCGCTGCCCATCTCAGTGGAAATGAAGTTTGGAGTTTGAGTCCAGCTGTTGGAACACAATTCAACTGTTTTGAAAGAAGATAACAGAATTTGTCATCCAAAATGTCTAGTATATAATTTAAAATTATTAGTCATGTGTAGAAATTGGAAAGTGTGACCTGTAAACATGACAAAAAAAGAATCAATAGAAACCGACGCCAAGAGAACCAGAAGTTGGAGTTAGCAGATAAGAACTTTAAAGCAGCTGTTATAAATACGTTCCAAGAGGAAAACAGAGTAATGAATGAAGAGATGGGAGGACTCTCAGCAAAGAAACTGAAATCAAAGAAAAGAACCAAATGGAAATTCTAAAACTGAAAACAGATAAGCTATCAAAATTGGCACAAGAAAAAATAGAAAATCTGAATAATCCTATATCTTTTAAAAGAATTGAATTTGTAGTTGTAATCCTTTTCACAAAGAAAACTCTAGGTCCAGATTACTTCACTTACATATTCAATTATAAGAACACCAATCTTACACAAGTTCTTCCAAGAAAAAAGGATTAGGAAACACTTTCATGAGTTCAGCATTACCGTATTACTGAAACTAGGCAAAGACATTTCAAGAAAAGAGATTGCAAGCTAATATCGCTTGTGAACATAGAGGTGAACCCTTAACTAACAGCAAACATCCTGGAATACATTATAGAAATAATACATCACATGCAAGTATTGTTTAGCTCAGCATTACAAGATTGATTTCACATTCAAAAACCAATCAACATAATGCACCACATTGAGAATAAAGGAGAAAAATCATTCCATCTCATTAGATTTTGAAAGAACATTTTACAAAAGTCAACATCCATTCATGATAAAACCTACCAGCAAACTAAGAATAGAAAAGAATTTACTTACTCGACCTAATAGCAGCCATGATATATACCGATAATATCACAGTTAATGTTCCCTTGAAAGCTTTATCCCTAAGACTGGGAACAAGGTAAGGATGTTGACTCTTGAATAGTTCTATTCAACATTGTACTAAAGATCCTAGTTTGTGCAATAATGAAAACAAAAAAAATAAGGAAGGAAGGAAAAGAAAATGCATCAATGTTTAGAAGGAAGAAATAAAGTTGTCTCTTTTTATAGATATATGACCTTGTACATAGAAACTCCTAAGAAATGTAAAAAATGCTACTAGAACCAATAAGTGGGTTTAGCAAAATCAATGTACAAAAATCAACTTTATTTCTATATGATGAACAATTAGAAAGTGAAGTAATATCATTCACAACATGGAAAAAACAAAAGATTTAAAACACCTAAGTACTGGAGAGAGAAAGAGCAATTAGAACTTTTATACGTTGCTGGTGGGAACGTAAAATGTTATAACCACTTTGGAAAACAGTTGGGCAAACTTTGGTAAAGGTAACATACCCATATCACTCAATCAAGCAATCCCACTCCTTGGTATTTGCCCAAGAGAAAATATATGTCCACACAAACACTTGTACACAAATGCTCATAGGAGCCAAAACCTGAAAACAACTCAACTGTCCACCAACAGGTGAGTTGATAAGCAAATTGTTTATACCCATACAACAAAACAAGCAAATTGTTTATACCCATACAACAAAATTCCCTTAAAATAAAATAGAACAAACATGCATAACTACATGGATGGATTTTGAAAACATTATGGAAAGTAAAAAAATTCAGACTCAAATAAAAGTACATATTCTACATTTCTATTTGTATAAAATTCTAGAGAAGAGAAATCTTATCTATAGTGACAGAAAATCAGTGGTTGCCTAGGACTGGGGCAGGGGAACACTCCTTGCAAAAGTGCATAAGAAAATGTTTGGGGATGGTGGAATGTTTTATATCCTGATGTGATGAGGATCACACATTGATATATACATTGTAGTTGTATGTAAATTACACCTATATGAAGTTGATTAAAGAGAAGGCAATACATACCAATTGCCCAAATGGCTAGTTCAAACAATAAATTCTATACTTTTTTAAGGTAGGCTTCCCCAAATAGTTAAAATTGTAATGGCCCTTTAAGGAGAGATAAGATACAAAATATGCTTTAAAAAAAAAAAAGAAAAAAAAAACCCGAAGGCAAATAAAAAGTCAACCCAGGCACGAATGCATAAAAAGCAGAGAATGAGTGAGCTACAAGGACAGTGGCATGATTAGATATTGAAGGCAGAAATTTCAAGGGAGTTCCGAGAGATTCAGACAGGAGGTCAGAATGTCGCCAGAACAAGGAGATCAGTCTTTAACCTTTGGGCATTGAATGAACTTTTGAGATTTTTGAGCAGGAAAGTATGTTAGTCAAATGAGTGTGGAGCACAGTGCAGGAAGAATTGGAAAGGAGAGAATCCATTGCGTTAAGATGACATGACATGCTTTTGCAGTAGTCCTGGCTTGAGAAGATAAAAAAGTGACCTAGAGCGAGGAAAGAAAAAACAATGGAGGCGCTATCGAGAAGGAAGAATTGACTGGACATTATGTTAATTTAGACACTGGATTTGTGAACAAGGAAAGCGTGAACAGTGACTGAGTTTTCAAGCCTGGGTAACACAAAATGGGTAACACATCATTAGTAGACACAATAGGGTCTGAGAAACCCACCCTGACCCTATCCATACTCCTCTCTAAGACTGGATGAACTGTCATTGCATACTACCGAAACACGTCATGCTTAGCACATCATAGCATTTATCACCTTGTGTTGTAAATGACTGCCCACCAATCTCCCTCATGGACTCTGTACAACCTGAAGGTGAAGGCTAACTTTCACTAGTATTCCTATGTGACAGGCATTGTTCTAAGGACCTAAGCAGTTTCCATATGTTCTTCACACATAGTAAAGGTGTGTAAGTATTTGCTAAGTGAATACTAACGTTGAGTTGGAGAGGATAATGGAACAGAAAAGCAGATGTGTTTCTCAGGCAATTAGAGTGGTGAGGCACAGAGATGGAGTGTGTGGAGGCATTTACATAAAAGTGATAGTTGAAACCATGATGTAGGATCCCTAAAGGAGAGCTTGTAAACCTCCTGTGGCACTTAGTGTCTTCATTATCTATCTGGCACAATTGCTCCAAAATGGGAAGCAGGAGAGAACAAGAAAATGCACACAAGCCTGCATTCTGCATTAATTGAATTAATAGCTTCTGAATATTCAAGAGTTGGCTCTACAGATAATCAGTTAAAAAAAAAACCCAAAACTGTCTGGCATTTGATGCTTGTATCCTCCCTTTCTGTATGAAGAATAATGAAGCAGCGACGTGAAAGTGGGAGAAAAAATTCTAGGAACTTGGCAACAGCCTGGATGCTCCCTTCGCCCTGGCTGGATACTGAAGTTTGAATCTAAGCCCCCCCACTTATCGGCTATGTGAGCTCAGACTAGTTATACTTCAACTCTCTGGGCCTAAGTCTACTCCTTTGCAAAATTGTGACTTTAGTATCTACATCATATTTTTGTTGAGAAGATTAAATGAATTACGATATGCAAAACCCTTAGAACAGTGCCTGGCACGTGGTAAGTGTTCCACAACTCTTAGCTAGAGATGAGAAAGTATAGTGGTTAAGAGCATGGACTTTGTAGCCCACTACCTGGACTTCAATTCTGGCTCTGCCACTTGCTTAGGCAGGTTCCTTTATCTTCCTGTGCCCTGTTTCCTCATCTATAAAGTAGGGATGTTATTAGTGCCTCTGTCACAGGTTTGTCGTGAGAATCAAATGAATGTTAACCACTTAGAACCACTCCCGACACAGAGTGAACATCATGTGAGTGTTAGTTATACTCACTATCCAGCTCTTACCTGTACGTTGTGATTCTGAAGCCTGTCTTCAGCTATATCGATTCTCTTGAGTGGCCTCTCATTTTCAGTCACCAGTTAGTACACTGGATGTTTTCTACTAAATTCACAGCGACACTAGATGGGGTTGCTGAGCTAAAACACCCAAAAACTCCTGGACAACCAAATCAGAATTTTGGAGCTGAATCGAATTTTAGGGAGGATCTAGTTGATGCTTTTTATTTTGCAGATGAAGAAACCGAAGATCAGAAAAGTTATTGGTGTAATCTCCGCCTGCAACTGTTCAGCAGTCCGGTCTCTCCATTTCTGGCAAACCCAATCCCACTCTTCATCAGAAATGACTCAACAGTGAAGCTGCATGTGCTTGCAAGTCTCTAGGATCATTGGCTCAAACCCAAATGATCCTGTAAGCTCCACAGGGCAGGAGAATGCTGCTGTTATTCACTGACTGCTCTGTCTACACAACCTGGCATACAGTAGGTGCTCAGTTAATATTTGTTGAATGAATGGTAGGCACCTAGCATGTTTTTAAAGCTCTAGACATTGCAAATCTTCCTCAGTACTCATTCTCTGAAGGGAATCCCTCCTAACATAGAATCATTCCCTTGGTGTATATGTCAGTCCTTTTCTTTCTCTAGCTTCCCTGAAGATGTTAGAGCTGGAAAAATCCTCTAGTCAAAATGCCTCATTTTGTCAATGAGAGAATTAGGTGAGATGATTTGTCCACACTCACATAACTGGTTACTGGCAGAGCTGAGTTTGGGACTTTCCCTAGCTCATCATCTAAAAAAAAAAAAAACTGTTTCAGGGGACTGTCAAACTTCTTCCACCTGCCCTTTAAATGTTCTCTAACCTTTCCTGCAGGTCAGATTCTCTAGCTTGTTATCAAACTATCAATTTGATTGCTTCCCTCTGGGAGCAAGCTTGCCATTTACATCCTTCCTTTTCCTGATCCCGGATCAGACAGCAAATCTGCCCTATCATTGCTGCCCACCCTTTGCACCTCCTGGCTCTTATTCCCTGCCCTTGAGGAGAAAAAGTAGGTCCTCTTTCCCACCTGAAGCAGCAGGGATGGGTTTGCAGGTATTCCAAGGACATTGTCCCTACCTGGTTCGCTTCAGAACAGAAGGATCCCAGACATCAAGGACACTTCCAGGATTGTTCCAAGATGGGTTTGCAGTTCTGTTCAGAGCCTCAAAGAGTTATATTGGGCTCTGAGATAAAATAATCCAAGGCAATGCCTAAACAGAGGATTCCTTAGCTGCACTAAATGACATTCAGACACTGTTTGCTAACACCGCCCAGGAAACGGAGAGTTTCTACAGTCACGGACTGCATGTTTGATATCCCAATCCTTTCTCTGCAGTTCCACATACCTACTGATTTCTTTCTTTACTAACCCTGCTATCTAGTTGTGGTTGGTTGTAAAAATGGCCGAAAATTCTTCCACTCCCATCAAGAGGTAAAATCTATTTCTCTACTCCTTGACTTTGGGGCTGGTCATGTGACTTATGTTAGCCAATAGGACTTTAGCAAAGGTGATACAAACTGAGGCTTTAAAAGTGCTACAGCACTGGGCTTGTCCTCTTGCTGCCCTAGGACTAACATGTGGATGAGCCCAAGCTAGCCTGATAATGATGAGAGTCCATGTGGAGGAGCAGCCGGCCCCTTCCAAGGAGCCTTCCAGCTGCCAGACACGTGAGGGAGGCCATCCTAGGTCATCTGGCCCTTTCCTACATGCCTGCTAACTGAGTAAGCACAAGTAAGCCCAGCACATCAGCCGAGCCTGCCCCTGAAACTGTGAGAGGAATCAACGGTTGTGTTTCAGGCCATTACATTGTGGGGCTGTTTGTTATGCAGCAAGCACGACCTGATATACTAGCGGTAAAGACTCCCTAAGGGAACCGCAATCACTATTTTCCTGTCCCCGCCTCAGGGCGACTCCCATCTTTCTATTCTTCTATCACAATAGCTTTATTTAGTAATTTTGCATAGTATACTTGTTATGTAAAATTGGCTCAACTGCAGGTGTAGACTTAAATTACCTCTGTTTGGCAATCCATCTTTATAGATTGTGTCGGATTTATAATACATTGTGAGCCAGAGTCATTTCTCTCACAGATCTTGGAATTTCTTGGGGAAAAAAGGTCCTCTTTCTCTCCAGGCACTCCATGGCTTTGTATCCAAATCACTCTCCTCAATGGATGTGGCAGCTTTCTTAGATACTACTCATGGAACTTCTCTGATCTAAGTTTTCTCCTTTTTAAAAGTGAATAATTTTCTCCTCCTTGACAACTGTCTCTTCCTTTTAGAGCACATACACTTTTGGAAACCCTAAAGTGCATCACAACTTGACCTTCGACATCATCCCAAGTTTCTAACCCCCAATTCTAGGTCCCCAAACTGAACCCCTTGGGAAGTTACTTCCAAGCACTTACTCCCAGGTTCATCTTTTAGCATCAATATGGACTTTTTTTCACTCATTCAACAACCTGGGCATAAGACTGAGCAAGGCAGAATTAGTCCCTGCCCTCAAATATCTTACAGCATATCTAAAATTTTTTGAAAGAAATTGCAACCATTTTTAGTTAGACTTTGACTCCCAGTGAGGAAGAAATTAAGATGATGACCTTGCGAGGGATAAGCATTACATAATAGGCTTCTTCCAAACAGTCCTGTCCTAAACTGTATCACTCTTTGGTATTGATACAACTTCACATGAACCTGAAATGTCACCAAAAAGCGGTAACCAAATATACTGCATTTACTCATATTTCTAAAAATGGTAAACCACAGCTGAGCTAGTGTGATATTGCGGCAGAATTTTTATGACAGTGTGGGCTGCTCTGCAGCAATCCCTCCCAATTCAATTTGCTGATGACTCATCCATTCCAATCTTCATGTCTATAAATCAATGGAGAAAACTACACTCTACATCTTTTATTCTGCATCAGGCTTTGCTGTTATTAGCTCAGTACAGGAAAATAATTTTGCATTGACATATTCCAAATTTAAATAAACTGTCCCCTGGATTTTGTACCAAGCTGAAAGAAAGCAAAGAAAACCTCTCTGTTTCTGAAGCTCTGAGTGTCCAAAATAAGAGGGTCTGGAGGTGGGGAGCTAGTAACTTAACTAGGAATCTTTCCACTGAATAATTATTTTTTCAGCTGCAGCTCACTGTTTTAACTTTAATAATATTTTCCTGTTAATAAAATAAGAAATACATTCAGTGTGGGAGACTAAGAAAAAACAAACACGTACAAATAAACAAATAAAAGTCGCCTGTTAACTTAGGATGTAATTATAAGGAAGAGAAACCCACTCTCATTAGCTCAAAGCAAAAAGGGAGATTACCGGAAGCATAACAGGGACAAAGGCATTACAGTTTAATATCTACAATCTTTCCCCATCCCCTGCTTTTTAAGAAGGATTTGTGCGTGTATGCATGAGTTCCTGCGTGTACGTGCTGCTTAGTTACCGAGCCTGTATGGTACTGACGGCAATAACTGACAAAGCAGCAGCAGCTCTGCGGTAGCCTCCTCTGCTTGGACACAGCCTGAGATGGCCACCAGCCCTACTTATACATATGCACCCACAGCTATCTCACCACACTTTCTGGGTTTAACGGTCCAATTTTTGATAAAGAGTCTCTGATGGGTTCACCTTGGGTCAGATGTCCATACAGTGGCCAATCACCTACCAATGGAAGGGTGGGACCACTTGGTTCATATATGGCAGCCTAAAAGTCCCCTTTTGGGGGAGGACATTATGGAGCGGGGAGGCTATGTGTGGGACACACTATTTTAGAAATTAGGTAGGGAAGAAATGACAGGCATCTATAGTGCAAATACAATACCATCCAGAAATAATCACTGTTAACATTTTAGTGTGTTTCCTTAGTTGATATGCTGTTTATAGCAGTATGTATGTATTATATGTTGATATACTATATATGTAGCTCTATGTCCTGGACTTTTCATTTAGTAACATATCACAAGCATTTCCTCTTATCATTTAAAATTTTCCCTAAATACTTTGAAGGTGGCATAATAATCCATTTATAGAATTCTTATAATTTATAAACAGTTGGATACTCATGTGATTTCCAAATGTCTACCATTTTATATCATGCTTCAATAGACGTTTCTCTACCTTAATCTATGTGCATACTTCTGATCATTTCCTTAGAGATGCCTAGAAGTGGGATTTACTAGCTCAATGCCTATATTTATTTACTGCCAATTTGTTTTCTAGAAAGTTCTCACCAACATATACTCCCTAGTGCAATGATTAAGTGTGGTAATCTCATTTTAACACCAGTTTTACCTATTTAGAAGAACATCGTAAAACATGAAACTGAATATTACTACTGTATATAGTTTTTGCCACTCCCATATATATTGTATAATTGATTGCTCACCTGGGCTGACCAAAGTTTAAAGCTGAGATTCCCGTGGTCCCCAGACCAGCAGCATCAGCATCACCTGGGAACTTGTTAGAAATGCAAATTCTCAGGCTCTACCCTAGACCTACTGAATCAGAAACTCTGGGGTTGAGAGCTAGCAATCTGAGCTTTAACAAGCCCTCTGGGTGATTCTGGTGCACACCCAAATTTGAGAACCACCAGTTGAAAGCATCGAAGAGTCCTTTCTAAGCCCTCACAGTGTTTCCCTGATTTTGAGTGCCCAAATACCACTTTATGCACCCTGACCACATATAAGGCACAGTGTAATATACCATAAAAGTAATGGGTTTTAGTTTAGAAGGCCTGAGTTGTAAGAACTGGATGACTCCTTACTGGGTATGCAGCCAAATGCATGTAATAATGACTTATTACACTATTATAGCTTACATTTCAAAGTAAAATTTTTTCTATATCATTTAGCCCAACTGTCATACTGGAAGGAAATTTTAAACTAAGTTACCCCAGATGTTTCACGGTTATGCAAGAATGTAAAACAAAACATGTTTTCCCCACTGAATGAAAACACAGTTTAAGTTTTCCTCAGCAGCTGTGGCTGGAGATTGCAAAATGGAATAGTCTGGCCACTCTCCAAGCTATTAGCATCCCCTCCCATCCCCCAAGGATGAAGGACAATCAAGCCAAAGAGAAGGAAAAACACAATGCTCTCAAGTTCACAGCTGATTGTGAGAAACGGAGCTGCTGGAGCATTGGGGATGTAACAAAGTAGAGATGACAGAAAGGAGAACAGAGCACCTAGTGAACTAGATCAGACTAGTTCACTTGGAATAGCTCCGAAAGGCATGACCCCAGTACTCACCTCAAAGAAATGCATGCCAAGATTTCAGGTGTTGTAGTAGGCGTGGTAAAAATAGGGAAGCAAAAAGTCTTTCCAGTGCCCCTCAAATAGCATGGCAGCAATGATTGTCTTCTTCACCTGAATTTGATAATGCCCCCATTTCTGAGACTGTTTAGGACTGTTAGGTCCATTGCATCTTCAGAGGAATGCAGTGTGGTATAGTAGGAAAGGTGTAGATTTGGAGTCGGACAGCGTAAGTATGAATCTTTGTCCTCTGCCACATCCCAGCCATATAACCTTTAGCAAGTCATTTAATTTTGCTGAGCCTCAGTGTCCCAACAATACCTCATTGGGATCGCTGGGACTTGGGACTGCTTCAAGGATTAAATGAGGTCATATGCCAAGCACACAGTCATTGCTCCATAAATGGTCATTCCTGTCATTTTCTTTACAGTACTCTGGCGTCCCTAGTGTGACGGACATAAATAATACTCTGTTAATAATCAGAAAGAATAAACAAATCCCATCATGTATTTCAAAATTCCTTCAGAGTTAGAAAGTTCTTTTCTATGCCCTTGTCTATTGGTCTTTCTTTGATAGTTCATAGTGCCTATGCTATGATAATGTCTGAAATAAGGATTCCTGTCACAAAGCCAGCCCTACATGAGCCAGCTTGGGTCTCACCTAGACTTTCTTCCGGGGAGACGGAAAGGAATGAGAGAGCAGGCATTGAGACATGGTATCTTCCACATGGATCTTGCCAGTCCTGGGCACTGGGCCTTCAAGATTCCAGCCGAGATCAGCCTCCCAGTGAATTCTCCACGGTCAGGTACCCAGTCTTGCACCAAATCCCCAGCCCTGAAGACTTCCCAAAGGCCAGCCTTAGCCTTGAGTTGACCTGGTGTTCAGGCCAGGTCCAGAATTACACCGTATTTCAACTGCCTTTCCAATCCCAGCCTCCTTTTGGTCTTTCATAGACCAATCATTTAATGACCCTGAGGGATTCAAATCTAGAGAATGGGACAAGGACTGAATGAAATTATTATGTTAATTTCTATCTGATTTAATTGAATTTTCTTAAGATGTGAGTGATTTCCTTAGGATCCTGGTGCTGCTTAGCCAGTGCTGCTTAGCCAATGGGTTAAGTGTCTCCAGATTACTATTAATAGATAATCCCCTACCCTTACCTATATCCCCTCATTGCATGAAGACACTGAGGACTTAGAAGCTAAGGTTTGAATTTGATCTTGAAGATCATTTAAACTTCTGGAGTCTCACCTGTAAGGCCAGGACAATTGCACAGAATGCTTGTTAAGATTTCCATGCAGGCACCTCACCTAATAATGCTCAGTGAATAGGTGGTATAGAGATTACTATTGGGCTATAATCTTACTATTTAAAAATTTCTTAGCTGGGCATTCAGCAAATAGATGCTGAATTTCACTTTATTCATTCAGTTCTGAAATACCTTGACATAATTCAATCATTACTTCAATCAGTAAATATTTAATAAACACTTACTATGTACCAGGACTATGGGTATACAGAGGGATTAGAGTAATGAGAAAGATATGCATGTCCCTGCCTTCATGGAGTTTATCTATTGGGAAATTTAGACATTAAATAGGGTCAAAAATATGATGTGTGTTGCAAAAGGGTAACTACAGGATTATATGAAGGTATTTATTAACCAAGTGTGGCTGTGTAATATTGAATTAATGTATTTTTTAAGTGTTTCACCCTATGCCTGGCAACCGTTCAAGCAAATATCCAATTCTGTACTTCCTTTCCTCTAGGGCAACCAGCTCATCCTGGTTTGTCTGGGACTTTCTTGGTTTTGACCATGAAAAATCCCCTGGCCAGGGAAAACCCTCCATCCCCAACAAACCAGACAGGTTGGTTACACTTCTTCCCTCCAGGAAAGTTTGGGGCAGAGTTCTCTGACTTTTTTTTCAAAAAGCCTAAGTCGTTTAGTATAACTAACTTTAATCCTTCACAAAGTCAATGTCATGAAGCAACAACAACAATACAAAAAGGTGGAGGGACTGTTCTAGGGTAAAATAAACTAGAAGGACATAAAGAGCAAATGCAATGGGTGACTCTTTGTTGCATCCTGGGTTTTGTTTTTAAGCATAAAAAACATTCTTGGAATGGAACATTTGTGGGAAACTTGAATATCAACTAGATATTAGATGATTTTATGGAACTATTGACAATTTTGTTAGATGCAACCAAGGTTGAGGTTATGTAGGTGTATGTCCTTTCTAGAAGACATAGGCTGAAGTACTTAGAGGTAAGGAAATGATGATGACAAATTTTAACAGTTTTTTAACCCAGTAGAGTGTATAATGTTCATTTTATTATTGTTTCAAACATTTCTGTATTTATGAATATAATAAAAAGTTTTGGAAAGAAGTCAGCAACCATTGAACAGAATGGGGTTTGAGAAGAGAGAAATTTCTCCATGAACTGAAAAAGGATTCTCCCAGAATGGAAGTAGGGGAAAAAAGAAGGAAAATGATTGTGTGCCAATGGTATTGACTCTAGGTACGTGGGATCATAGAGAGCCTAGCTCTCAATGCCATGCCTCAAACTTGGCATTGAAGCAAGCCAAGAGAGCCCCTGACTGATGACAATGGACATCTCAATAGATAGCCCCCTAGGTAAACTGATGACCAGAGACACCTGGAATTTCAATGGGAAGAGCCCAGACTAAAACTGAGACTCAGTTTCCATCACCCCAAAGAGTTACATTTTCACCACATCTGAGTTTATTGATGGCAGTGAATTTCCTGTACACTAAACTGGTGAACCTGGAAAGATCCACCCGAGTGGCATCTCAGCTAAAACCTAAAAGATTAGTAGGAGTTGGCCAGGCGAAAGGGGGAGAATAAGCATCTTGAGCATCTGAAGCAGCATGTTTAAAAGGCAGAAGAGCGGTGTCTTGCAGCCAACTGAGAGGAGAGCAGCATGGCTGGAGCGGAGAGAGTGAGGGTGCGACGGACGTGAGATGAGGGTGGAAAGGTGGGCAGGAGGAAGGACGCACCAGACCTTCCAGGCCAGGCAAAGGAAATGCCCCCACCTCTTCCCCCTACCTCGGGAACGCCAGGGTCCAGATCCTTCCCTCTCAACCCTGATCCATCCAAGCCCCTTAATGTCTTTGAAGTGTTTAGTCTGGGCAGAAGTCACCCTAATCAGGCACCAAGTCCTTGCTGCAAAAGGGATGACAAATGAAGAGGAGCTGAGTCTTCTGTCACCTGTGGTTTTTGAGTTCTTTCCACCTGCCCTCTCCCACCCACTACTGCCATTAATACATGATCCTAGCTCCCCAAATGCTGTCCACATACCTGTGACATTCCCTGGGGGTGTCTCACCTGTGTTCATAGGCAAGTCTAGTTAGTCACCACCTGGTGCCTGCAGGTGATCCCTCCTCTACTGCCCTAGCCTCCTCTGCTCGACAATGCCCTGTCCACTGGGCTCTGCTACATGTCCCTGGGCACACCACAGGCTCCTCCTGCAGCTGATGAGGAGCACGGGAGTGGCCAAAGCTCTGGATGTTGTTCTGTGCAATGGCAAAGAATGCCTCCCTCCTTTATGTGTGCCCTCAATTTCAAGTAGGGGGGACTCAAAGTCATACTCCTTCTGCTCAGTTTACAGGGTTATAGGGAAACAGCTCTTTCAGTTTTAATATGAACAGCTCTCCCAGCTTTCCATAAGACTCAGATATAGCCACAAGGGCTGGGTAGCAGGGCCTTGTCCCACAGGCAAACAAACACATGTCAGACACTAATCTGTCCCCCAAATCATTGTCATTCCAACAATGGAGGCTTTGTTAGTGGGTCAGGCTTGTGGTGCCTGGCTCCTACTTCCCCTGGGATGACTATTCTGGGAGGAGCTTTTCTCTCCTGTAGAGATTTCTGAATCTGCTAACTGGTTCTCTGTTCTCTGAATATGCCAGACCCATCTGAACCCCAGCGGAGGTCACTGTTTGGGCTCCTCCTGGGACCCACAGCTTTTGTCTTCAACTAGACCAGAATACTTGAGAACGGGATGGGATCTTATTTGCTCTTAGGTCCTTGAAAGGTGGCATTGACCTGGCAAGTAGGAGGTGCTCAATTTATTATTTTCATGAGAGACCATGTTATACCCTAGGCCAGTGGCCCCCAAACTTCAGCTTGATGGAAACCACTGGGACATTGTTAAATACACAGATTCCTAGGCCCTATCCCCAGAGATCTGATTCTTTAGATCTTGGGTGAGGATCCAGGAATATGTATTTCAGTAAGCTCCCTCCTAGTTCTGATGTAGGTGCTTCTTGAGTCTCACTTTGCCTCTAACTTAGGCAGGCCTGAACCAGGGCCACTACTAGTACAAAGGGCCACTTTAGCTCCTTTGTGACAATTAGAAATATATACTCTTTCCCCCTCTAGAGGCACCAAGTTTGAGGCAGGGTGATGGCTTGGTGAACAGAGTTTAGGCAGTAATTTCAGCCCCCTCATCCCTTTTGCCAAGCATCCTTGTCCTTTGCACGACCTGCACAACTGTTCATAGCAGCCCGATCTGATGTCTGTTCCTGCTAAGAAATGGTACACAAGAGAAATCATCTTTGAGTCACCCATTCTCTCAGTGAACTCTAGGAAAATGCTGGGGTTGGATTGTGCTGGTTACTTGCACCTGACGATCAAGTGAACCAGTAGCCAGAGTCTCCAGATCTGTCTAGAGGTGCCTGAAAAATATGAGCTTGAAGATCTAACATAGAGGTTCTTGACTTTTACTGTGCATTGGAATCACTTTGGGAACTTTGAAAGCTGGATATGATGCCTGATGCCTGAGTGTTACCCCCAGAACTTAGCCGAGCAGGAGTACAGCCTGGGCATCAGAATTTTAAAAAGCTGCCCGGGTGATTCTAAAGTGCAGCCGAAGCTGAGGATTGCTGACCTAACAGAGCCCTCGCCTTGACCAGGGAGCAGCCTTCCTGCTGCGGGTCCTCCTAGGGAGCGCAGTAGGCAGCTGGCTCTCTTGCTCTGTGTGCTCCAGCTTTGTGTAAGTTCTTCAGGTTTTCCCTTAATAAAAGATTGAGTACCTTTGCTTGTGCTTCTTGGCATTTCTACCAATCACTTTATACCTGTGGTTACTGATCACTCTCTGAGATCTAGCCCTCCTCTCACCCTCCCCCAAATAAAAGCCATCTATTTTTAATGTGTCATACTCTCCATCAAGTTGATAAACTGGTCCTCCACAAGGCATAAATGGCAGGTGAAGCTTGAATATGCTCTCTGAAGTTTGTGCCAAAACAATTTGATAATATGCTACAAAGAAAGTAATGTTATAATAGCAAGATATTTTAAATGATGGGACCCAAACTTGGGATGCTGTTGTTTTGGGGGGGCACCTCAAAGTTAGGGGAGTGGGAGTCAGTAGCTGAAGGCCTTTAAGAAGCCCCCACTGTTTTTGCTCCTTGTAGCTTCCGTTGATAATGCTGATAATGCTATCCTTGTAAAGGGGTGAGAAGAAGGAGTCTAAGCCCCCCATTAGAACATAAGCTCTTATTTTAATAGGGAGGACCATATTCTATTCTTTTTGGGATCCTGCATCATTCTTACTTCATAATTTACACACTTTCATCATGCAATAAATATTTAAGTTGTCAAATTTCTAAAATTCAAACTCAACACCAATTTACTGAGTGGTTACTATATGCTAGGGGCTGAACTAGCTAGTTCCATGTGTTATACCATTCAATCTTAGTATCAATATTAGCTATTAATGTTAATATTAGGTATTAGATAGGATATAGGCTAAGCTGCTATGACAAAGATGTCTCAAAAAACAGTGAATTAAACAAGGTGTGCATTTCTTTTTTTCTCAAATAATGGTCCAGATCATGTTCCACCAAACAAGTCCAGGGCTTGTTTGCTGGCTCAACTGTCCTTAGCGTGTGGTTTCCATCCATGTTGGGTCCAACATGGCTGCTCTAGCCAGTGGGTAGAGGAAAAAGCCAGGGAACACAACCCAGAAGTGGCAGAAAACATTTCGGCTCACACTCTATTGGCCAGAATCTAGTCACATGGTTATACCAACATGCAAGGCATGCTGAGAAATGTAATTGCTAATCAGGCAGCCATATAGCCATCTAAAACTGGGGATTGTTATTAAATAATAGAGAATAGATATTAATGGACAAATATGGATAAATATCTTAGTTCTCATTGAAGTTAGTAATAAACTATGGGAAGATGCTGGTTTGGGGTCCAGAGAGGTTCTCCGTTTTGTTGGTGTATTCAGAATTAAGTTGACTCTGAAAGGCTACCTTAATTTATAAGAGTATGGCATCTAGGCAAAACACAAAACAAAAACAAAGCAATTTATTAATAAACAATGGAGAAATATACGTATCTATCAACCAGAACGTCTGTGTCCTCCATTCAGGCTAAGATTTTCCTGGTATGGAGGTACTTGCAAGGCCACATCATGGTGTACTAGCATATACTGAGAATCTAATTTGGGCCAGATGCTGTGCTAAACATCATTTTCGACAAAAAAAATCTAATTTTATCTATGCACCCAACTCATTAGGTATGGATCATTCAGACCATTTTACAGGTAAGAAAACTGAGCAGCAGAGAGGTTTTGAAGCTAAGAAGTGGTGAGGCTGGTGTCTGAATTCAAGTCTATTTGTTACCAAAGTGAGTGCTGTTTCCATTATGCCCTAATGCTTACGTGTGAGCTTTTCCAGTAAGCTTGGTGATGTTTCCACTGGCTGCGCCTCTTTGTACAGATTTCTGTGATAGCATTTAGTGCAGTAGACATATTCTTATTCTTATTATTTTTTTTTGTTTCACACGGTCTACTTTATTCTGTAGTTGGTGTGCCCTCTAAATGTTTGTCAACATTAGAGCTATCCGTCTTTGCTGGAAACCCCGTAAAGCGCTCTGTTTTTATAGTAGATCTAACTTCCTTTTACGCTCACCAGAATCCTGCAACGAACCTTAGACACACATTTCTCAAAAGCAAGATTCCTTCCCTCTTCTGCTCCCAACCCCTTCTAGAAATTGAGGGGAAATCCTTTCCACTCGACCTGGTTGGGGAAGGGGCGGGTGGCTGAGGGGCCAGTAAAGAGATGGAGATCTTTATCCCACTATCAAGGAGGCAAAAAGAGAAAATGTTGACAAAAAGTCACTCCCCGGGCATAGCACATTCCCATGACCCCAGAGGAAACGAGGAGTGTGTGCAGAGGGAGAGGTGTGTGCACAGGGAGAGGTGTATGCCCGAAACTGAAATGCAAATTGAGTGAAAAGAGAAAAGAGATCACCCAACTCCTGCAAGCAGTAAGGAAAGTCCGGACACCGCCTCGGCAAAACTTTGGACCCGAACCCTAACTTCGGGCCTCTGGGGGAGGCACAAAGCTGTGGGGGGCGGGGGGGGGGGACGGCGTTGCCGAGGAAAAAGAGAGCGAGCGGATTGAAGAGAAAAGGAGCAAGGAGAGCCCGCTCCCAAGGCTCTAGGAAACACGACATATTCTTATTATTGATGGCTCTCTTTTCCAGGCTGCCTCCATCTCCTGGTATTCGTGGATCACGTCTTAGCCATTTTACAAAATTGGGTATAGCACAGGACCTGGTATTTGGTACATCCTTAAACAAATGATTAAATGAGTAAACAGAAATGTCCTCTTAACCTTCAGTTCAAATCAGACCTTTTAATGAGCACCCCCCAACAACACTTCAACACTTAGCCCTTCAACACTTAGCCCCATCCCAATTTCACCACATCAATGTCTTATTCCAAGTCCTTGGTTTCCAATTCTAGTGCCAGACACACTCAAAAATACTTCTGGTTGATTCCGAACAACATCCTTTTATATATCAGAAAGGTCTTTCAGATTTGAGCTTTTGCTTCAACCTAACTTCAGTCCATCTTGATGCTTTGTCAATATATTTCCTATTTTATTCTCAGAAACTACAGGAAAAAAAGCTATTTCCCATTTTGAGTTTACTATAAAAATGAGCCCTCAAGATTCCACAGAAAGGGAACGATGCCAACTCCAGGCTGAGGTCATGATTTTGTTTAAAGAGTCTTTGCTAATCATCCCAGTGGTGATGCAAACTCCCTGCAGTAATGCTCAAGACAGGCATGGGCAGGAGTGCCCTCCTTCCCTGCCTTGGCTCTGGGGAGGAAGCAGCTGGACATCAGAAGGGGCCCTTTAAAGCCCTGCTCCTTCACAGTGACACAAATGATGGTGTGAGGGTAGGACCAATCAAATCAAATCAGCAAGTGTTCCTAGACGCAAGGCTCCCTGCTAGACAGAATGAGGGGTGCAACAAAGTGGAAAAAGAGGCTCTTCCCTGCAGGCCTGCTGGGACTCATTGTCCTCATTTGAAAAAAGTCATTAAGTTGGACTCCTCCCAGAAGTAGCTCTAATGCAGACGAGGCTTTCTGTCTTCCCCTCCCCCAAGCATTATGCTAAGCCAGCTACTACAAATTAGAAACTTAAGTGAATTAGCCTTAAAAATTTTGTGCAAGGTTTGAATATGGAGATACCTTAAAGTGATACAAGCAGATCTACCATTTGATCCAGCAATCCCATTAGTGGGCATCTACCCAAAAGAACAAAAGACACTCTATAAAAAAGACACTTGCACTAGAATGTTTATAGCAGCACAATTCACAATTGCAAAGTTGTGGAAACAACCCAAGTGCCCATCAAAACATGAGTGGATTAATAAAATGTGGTGTATGTATTCCATGGAGTACTCTTCAGCTATAAGAAATAATGGTGATATAGCACCTCTTGTATTTCCCCGGATGGAGCTGAAACCCATTCTACTGAGTGAAGTATCCCAAGAATGGATGGACAGGCACCACACGTACTCACCAGCCAATTGGTTTCACTGATCAACACCTAAGTGAACACATAAGAACAACATTTATCGGGAATGGGGCAGACGGGAGGGGGGAGGGGATGGGTATATACATACATAATGAGTGCAATGTGCACCATCTGGGGGATGATCAGGCTTGAAAAGCTCTGACTCGAGGGGGGAGAGGGGCAAGGGCAATATACGTAACCTCAACATTTGTACCCCCATAATATGCTGAAATAAAAAAGAAAAAATGTAGTAACATAGGAAAAGTACTTGGGATCTAAGCATAGTGTTTTAAAAATTGTAACTTAACCTTCCAATTTAAAATATAAAATAGATATAGTCTATAGTCTCGACTAGTAGATATAGACTAGTAGACTATATCTAGACTATATATATATATATCTAGAAATAGTCTATAGACTATATAGGCTATAGATATATCTAGATATAGTCTATAGACTGTATATATAGTCTAGATATAGTCTACTCAGTGGTGTTATTTAGGTGCTGATTAATGTCCTAGAAGATCAAGATGAAAATGTATCTCTAAACTCAGGGAAAATTTATAAGAGAAAACTCAGATAAGATGATAAATTCAGAAGATCTTGTATGTAAATCGTGAGAGACTCAGAGGTGTAAAAGGGACTGGTAGGGGAGAAAAATGACTAAATCTATAATTTAATTTTCCTGAGCTGAAGAAAGATACACAATTTCAGATTCAAAAAATTTGAATTTTTAAGAAAAGAAAAGAAAATCACCATCACATACCATGGATGATTCCTAAATTACAAAATTTCTTCTTCAATTTGAAATTTAAATTACGAAATTTTTTAAATTATGAAATTTCAAAGATAAGGATAAAATTCTGCAGATAATCTTGGAAAGAACATGCTATCTGTGAAGAAAAACATTAGGCTGGTATCAGTGTTCTCATCTGAAATGTCAGGAGATAAAAGCCTGTAATATCCTTTACAGAATACTGAGAACAAAGGTCTGAAACTATTAATGGATACGCACAGGCAGGATACCATCCCCCTGAGATAAAAGACAGATACTTGCAGATATGCCAGGGTTCCCTGTGTATATCATCCATATAACACCCATGAGACAACTTTTTGTAGAATTCTATGGAACTAGGATGCTGTAGCATTTTATATACATCACTTTATTTCATTCTTACAACTGTGTGAGACCGAGGTCTGTGTTCTGTTTCCATATGAGACCCGTGGCTCAAGGAGGTTAGCAAATAGGGGCAAAGCACGGAACTGGCATGCTTTGGGTGAAAATTAGGTGGTTCTGAACCTATTTACTTTTTTAAAGTATCATTTTTTTGTAGCTGTTGTAGTGATGAGAATGAACATGCTAGTTTTACATTTATTGTACTATATTTTGGCTGAAATAAATATGTGGGATTTTTTTATTTTTTGCCAGTAAAAGAGACTTCCTGATAACCGGCTAGTCTTGAGCAGGTTACAGTTTGCAAAAACTACTAATTTTTATACTTACAATAAGGCAAGTGAATGTGGGTGTATCTTTAGTACATATTTAAGGTCAATATGCAAGGTAAATGCTTAAGGGAATTCACAGCTTTATAATTTTCTGTTTATGTTCAAATGTTTACCCTTGTCAAATCTTTGGGATCTTCTGGACAAAAGAGAAAGCATAGCTGTAATGTTTGTTACATATATCGAAATGCTAAGGTAAACTCAGTACATCAGAAAAAATTACTGAGTACGAATTTTCCCTGCAGTGATTTTATAAATCTAGTTTTTTCATCTTAAAATTGTATGCCAGCTTTTGAAGGAGACAGATTAACCATATAGTACACCACAGTATCAAAATCATGAAAAAATAATATGTTAAATAGCTCCTTTGGAGTCTGAAGGAGTTAATAGACTTCTGATACCGATTGACTTATTGTCAGGGAAAACCTCAGACACGGGGGAGGACTGACAGAGTGCTATTTCCCCTGAGCACATGACTTTTCTATAACACAAGGTCCAGGTTAGGTCAGTACAACTCCCGCCTGCACATGACTGTTCACTGTAGTCCGTTCTGTGTACAGGGGTTCCTCACTACTAAGGGTTAGTTTATGTAACTGACTGCAGGATAGCTGGGAATCAGAACTTTGTATTATTTTTCTGCCAAGTACAAAAAAAAAATCATGGCTCGTGTTATGAATTGTAAGAAAATGTCACTGTTTTGATGCGCATTTCATAGAAAACTGCAAATCCCTAACTTATTTTGGCAGTGAAAAAAAAGGGATATATTATTTTTAAAAAGCCTCATAGTATCAGTGGACACTAAAAAGAAAGAAATCTATAAAAATGAGAATCACATATCTCAGCTTTAAAGTCAATTGGATGTATTCAGAGTTAATTTTTGCATTTATCAAGAAATGAAAATTTTTTCTAATGAGAGTAATGAAAGGCATATGTTAGGTGTTGAACATTTTTTCCCATGCTAATTATTAAGTTAATGTGATAAAAATGTTCACATTATTGCTTGCTTCTTGTTTGTTTGCCTCAAATGGCTATTTTTATTATCTTTGATTATAGGCTGCTATAAATACGACACTAAAGGAGTGTTCCAGTCAGTTCTACGCTGGGCTATTTTATTATACTCTGGTTGAAGGTGCTGGCAATGTACCTTTGTTTGAAAGAGACATAACTTTTAGTTGACTTTAATGCTCAGACCCTATGACATGGCTAATAAACCAAAGCATTAGAAAAACAGTTTTATTAGACACCAAACATTATAATAATAACTATGACCTTTTACTTGTATAAAAGAGACTAAGTTCTCAGTAAATCACGTCTCATACATATTGTTATTAATAATACCTTGTTCTTACAGAGGACTGTATTACACCTTTTAAAGAGATTATCAAATAAAAAATTGGATTAAAATGATAGAATGCCTTTATCAATCATTGCAGTAATTTTATTGCCTGTGTTTCTTAGAAAGCAGCCTGTGTTAGTCCCGATGGCTAAGGGAGCAGATTCAGCGCTCAGTGACTTTGTTTCTGCTATTGTGCAGTTAAGATCCAAGGGAACATCAAGGCAGAAAATAAGACATTTATTTCAGATGGAATAACAGTGAGAAAACTCAGTCAGAAATGGTATTCATCAGTTCCCTGATACACACACACACACACACACACACACACACCAGTCGCAATGAGCAATCCTGCTTTCCCGTGTGCAGAGCCAGCTGCAGGGTCTGTCTCTAACCAGCTGAGGCCTTGGTCGTGGCCACATCACAATTCACCTACTGCAATCGTCCATTTCTCCTCCCTTCACTTCCTGACAGGTGTCGATTTGGAGGATCACCAGCAATAAGCTTCCTGCATGCAAAACTATTTCAGAGTTTATTTCCCAGAGAATAAACCTTTGATATCTAATAAAGCCTTACATAATATGTAATAAAATAAATTGTACCATAAAAATGTTCTCTTTAATTGTCTCTTAAACAAAATAAATCTATGCATAGATTATTAGATATAAGAAATAAGATAAACAATGGACTTTAAATACTCTCAAGTTTTT
The DNA here is from genome assembly GCA_963574885.1 of Lepilemur ruficaudatus. Taxonomy (NCBI): domain Eukaryota; kingdom Metazoa; phylum Chordata; class Mammalia; order Primates; family Lepilemuridae; genus Lepilemur; species Lepilemur ruficaudatus. Next base: position 21,869 of record CAUYRT010090844.1, on the reverse strand, counting down.
GAATGATGACACTCTTTCTTGTGGCAATATAAAAAAATTTCATAAGAACTACTGACAATTACAGACATGTTAAATATAGAACGATATAATTTTCTATCAAGCCTTTAAATGCTTCATGTCATGTATTATCTTTGAAGTGTTTCCTATGTGAGTGAATATTATGTATTGACACTATTTAAAAAAAATCATGGAGAAAACCTTATAAGATGCAAAATTTGAAAAGAATTATGCATATTTTTCATGAATATATAATCCTTAAATCAGATTAATTTTCAAATTATCTGATGTATTAAAAAGAATTGGCAATTTTTATTTTTCAATCATAAAAATGAATCTTATTTTCTGCTTTGAACAGATCATTGTATTTTATTCAACCTGATAACCCTTAAATTCAAATGGTTTGACTCTCTTTTGAGAAGTCTGTGAAGAAAAATATAAAGTTTCCAACCAATCTAGTCAAATAAGTAAAAAGGGTAAAATAACTAAATTCAATTATGGATTTGGAAAAAGTTCTGTGGCTACATTTAAAACACCATAATGTTTCTGATTTTGATAATATAGTCTAAATTGGATTTAATAGTTCAACTTTTTCAGATATGCTTCATAAACATTGAAGGTACTATGTATAGTATACTGAGGAATCATTGGACTCCAGTTAGTGATGTAGCAATACAAATGTTGTGCCTCCTGAAAGAAGGTACCGTGTTTCAGAAGAAAATATGTAAATACATTAAAAATTGAAGTATTCATCAGTCAAATATTGGATAATTTAATGTCTATTTATTGGAGCAATATGAATCATGCTATAAGAGAGAAATAGCCAAAATATTAAGATAATGGACAGGAGCTAGGAACTGACCTTGTCTGTGAACTAAAGAAAGACTTTACAGAGGCAGCAATATTTGAGCTAGGCCTTTATGGTTAATAGAAATTTGGAAGGTACATAAGGGAAGCAATGACTATGTTAATTGTACATTTCATTAATAAAATGAGTCCACTGTAAATGTGTCTAAAAGATAGGATTCTGTAAGGCTGAAGTAGAAAAAAATGAAATTGGAGAAAGAAGGTTAGAGCCAAATTTGGGAAACCCTTTAATTCTCGCTACATGATTTAGAATTGCTTTCATATGGGAGAGTCAAGACGCATTTCAGAACTGACATTCTGTGAACAGATTCCTGAATTTATAAAGGTAAATCTTATAAGAATGTTGTTTTTTAATTGTGAAAGATGCATTATATGATTGTAAGATTAAATGATAGGGGAAATCATATATGAGCATGTGGAAATTTGTATACTGTCTTCACAATTTTTCTGTAAATATAAATAGTCTTAAAATTTTAAAAAGTTTTTTTTTTAAATGAGCATGAAAAAAATTTCATACCTTGCTACAGGTAAGTTTCAAAATTATCTCTAAGTTTTCTAGTGGCAAAAACAAAAAGATAACCTGTACTCTTTGAGACCTCACAGTGCCAGTATAAAAATGAAAGAAAAGACTGATACTAATTCCTCAAAGAAATTAAATCAAAATCCTCAGGAATGGGATATAGCTATTTTTAAAATATCCCTGAATGAGTCAAATATTCTGAATGAGCCACAGGGCTAAATATCAGTTGTGTACATTCTATGAGTTTGAACACACATATAAATGACATGTAGCCACCATTATAGTATCATACAAAATAGTTTCACAGCCCCAAGAATCCTATGTGAGCATCATTTATTCATAAGTAAACTATGTTTAAAGTCATGTATTTTGTAGTGCTGTTGTGAAAATCAAATTATGTCATAAATATAAATCACTTAGTGTATTGCATGGTTCAAAATAAATAAACACAGTAAACCATGATAATAATCAAAATAATGTGGCAGAATATTTCTGTTGGTTTTGATATTCATTATTCATTGTTGATTGTAGCAAACTAAGCTTCAGGAGAGTGGTAGGGATAGAAATAAAAACCGACTGGGATGGAGATGGGAATGAGAGGCCAAGCCATGGGGACATGCATGAGATGATGCTTCTGAGCAGAGAGAATCAACTTGGAGTGGAACTCCGGTTCGCAGTCAGAGATAATTCAAGATCCAGGGATGAGCGTATTTATTTACTCTAGGGGAGAGATGCTCAATCATAGGCTTCTAGGAAAACGCTAAGCTAAAAGGAGAGGTTAATGATGGAAGAGGACATCCGGTAGGTCAGTTACCCTGAAGACCGTCCCTGGCCCATCGAAGCCCCTTGATGTATCCCTTGGCCGTGAATTAATTCACTGGATTTAAATGAATTTGTCTACAAGCAGGGGCTGGCATTGGGCTTGTGGCATAGGTAGGATCTCATTTTGCAGAATTTTTTTATAGCTACTTTTCATTTGCTTCCCTAAAATATTAATACAAAATGGTGCGTTTCTGCTCAGAAATTCCATAAATTTACATAATTCAAATTCATAATTTACATCATTGTTTATGATAAATTCTAGAACTTTATGTAAAAGAAAAAATGCTTGTGATTGATTAAATCACAATTAAAATGTATTAATATGACAATTTAACTTAAAATATAGATATGATAAATACTAAGTCTAAACACTTATGAGTTTTCATTAATACATTTCTGCCTGTTGGTATTACAATTATCACAAGAAGCATCTACCCAGAGAAGTAATATATTTTTATTCTATATATTTGTATAAATATTATGTACATCCTTGGTCCCTTCTGAATTTTTCTTTGAACTTACTATTCTCTTCTTCCCTGCTAAATTAATGTTATCATTTTTAGTTTGGTTTCTATGAACAATTCCCCAGCAGGCGAGTAAGATAAATGGTACCATTTTCTATCGTAATCAGACTGAAAGAGTGTATGGCAAACGCCAGCCTTTCCTTGTCCCCAGCTGCCCTGCACGTTACCTAGTTGGTGCTGTCAGAAACAAGCATTCATACAGCAGTGACCTGCAGCAGCCCTCACCTGAAGCCCAGGTGCTTACCGCGCCCCATCCTGCAGAGCTGGGAGTGACATTATTTTATCACTTCTGCACTTGGTATAGTAACAGTGGCCTTTTTACTTTCTCCTTTCTTGCAACAAGGTGGGGCTGCTTTATTATTTCATGAGTGCCTATTAGCTCACTTGCCTTTTAACCATTTTTAGGGGACATCAGTGTCTTTCCACTCCATTTATGATTTCTTGTTTGGCACTGCAGGTGGCTTTAGAGAGAGTTAGCCAAACTGCTTGACCCCAGCCACTGAAATACCCATCTGAAACACACAACACACACACATACGGGGATGGGGGAGAGAGGGAGGGGGAGAGAAAGCCCGTGCCACAGTTAGGCAAGTAAAGTCGGAAAAAAAATATTATTTTGTTTTATTTTCCATATTATCTTCTCTCCTACATTTATTCCAACAAGTTACCTTTGGTTTATGTTGTAGGCATGCTGTTGTATTTCAATGAGTGGTTTTGGATTTTTGATGCACTATTTATTGCTTTTTGGTTTTGATATTTTGCTCAGAAGTAATTGAGATGTTTGTATAAGAGAGAGATAAGGAAATCAGGATTTAGTACAAGAAAAATTATCCAAATTACCTTTGGAAATAATTCTTTCAATCAGCTACAAAGTAGGGTTTATTTGTAGCACCTAACAGCATCTGGAAACACCTCCCATAGTTATACCACTGTTAAGATGAAGTAATGGCCTTGGTTACATGGAAATGCACGCGTTTGTAATTCTGTCTATCCTTGCTTTATTTGAGACACTAAGAGGTTATGCAGCTGGCCATGAGCTCTGTAAGCAAGGAGGATTCTAGAAGGAGCCATATATGGGACTTCACCATTCTCAGAAGACCACTGTGTCCTAATGGAAATGCATTTCCACTGAAGAGAGTGTTTTTAACTCTCAGGCCATATTAGTTGGTAAACCAAATTCAGCACCTGGAGGGGAAACCAGCTACCTAGGCGGACAAAGCAAAGCTCCTTCTCCGATCAGTTTCCTTATAGCTTCAAGTGAACCAGAAAGCACAGAGCCCACTGATTCCAGTGAGAGAAATTTATAAACTATAGACATGCATTTTGTGAATCCCAGGAAAACTACTATGTGTAATCTGTTATGCTTTAATCACTATTTTCTTATTGACAGGATTTGCCTTTTAAACATATATAAAGCAAACTGTACCTTGCTTTTTTCACAAAATTGAATCAAACATGTTTGTGTTATGTTTTACAAAGTCCTAATAACAGATATCGGAATAAAGTTAAATTTATTTAACCCTACCCAATGTTTAGATGTGCAAATGATTTAATTAGTCACAATTATAACATTAATTATTTTTTCAAATTATTTTTTTTAAATTAAAACCCTCCTAGCATGTTGGAATTATTCATTTTTAAGTTATACTAATTTTTAATAGATTTTCAAATTTGTTTTCAATTTTAGGATAAAGCAAAATGAATTTCAAACTTAACAATCCCACATATTTTAAAATAATGTATAATTCCAAAGTCCTGAAAATTCGTTAGAGGAAATTTTCTTATGTAACCACAGAACAATGAGTAGAATAAGAGAGTTTACCACTGGCAAAATACTATTATCTAATGCGCAGTCCATATTCAAATTTAGGCAGTTATCTCAATATATGCTAGAAATCTGCCCGCATGGGTTCATGGAGGACCCCGTCCTTTTTCCTACTGTATACTGGGTGTCTATGCCAGAGTCTATAGAAGAAATTTTCTACAAATGAGCATTTTGAAAAATGTTACATACTCTAAGAATGAAAGTCTGAGTTAAATATATTGAACTTTGTTACAAATTTGCATTAACTATGTGTTATTTTCTTTTGTCTTAAATTTAACCGTGGAACATAATAGTTTTTCGAAGTCCCATGTTAGCCTGTGTGCCAGTATTACTAATTTACATGTCAGTATACTACCAGATAGCTGTACCTTTAAAATGTTTTCATGATCAAAATTGTATGTCCCTGTCACACACACACAGATGTGATAAAAAATACATATTTTTCAACTAATATAATCAATGGAAAGTATTACTCTCTTGTAATTTTTTTTTTAATTTAATAATTGACATTGGCCAAGTAGAACTTTTGTGAACATTTTGAATTTGGGCCCAGAACGAAGGTTATTCCAAGGTTAACAGCTTGTTTTGTTCGGCTTTTAAACAAGGGCAGTTTTCCAGGCTTGCTTTCCTCTGAATTGAATATAAAGCAGTAGATTTATTCTGGGTACACGGTGTTTCTTCCAATATAGCAATACAGGATGTTTCTTAACTGTGCTTCATAAAGAATAAATTATGTTCTTCTTTTCATTGCACATTATACGTGTCTGAAAGGTGAGTAGGCAGGTCTAACAGCAGTTCTTCTATCTGCTATATCCTAAAGCACAGACGGTGCGACGTCTGCAATAACAGTGCACAGGGAGCTGGTGTGGGCACTGGGCTGTTTCTATAAATACACAGATTTCTATACTACTAGGCCTCCCAGGATTCAGTTTTCTCCTTCAAGTACACCTTTTCTATTAAAAGTGAGTAAGTCATAAATAAAAGCTTGTTTGTAGTTTCATAATTATCTCACAGTTTGGGGCTTGTTTTTGTTTTTGTTTTTTAGAGGCAAGATCTCACTCTGGCTGACAGGCTGGAGTGCAGTGCAGTGGCAAGATCACAGCTCACTGTAGCCTCAAACTCCTGGGCTCAAGTGATCCTCCTACCTCAGCCTCCTGAGTACCTATGACTACAAGAACTCGCCACCATGCCCAGCTATTTTTCACAAATTTTATTGTAGAGGTGGTGTCTCACTATGTTACCCAGGCTGGTCTCAAACTCCTGGCCTCAGATGATCCTCCTGCCTCAGCCTCGCAAAGTGCTGGGGTTACAAACATGAGCCACCACACCCAGCCTAGCTCACTTTTTAGGTCATCCTTTCTTTCCTATCTTTTCAATTTCTTCTGCTTCACACACACACAAAAATAATAATTTGTTTGGCTTCCTGCAAATTTGAGCAAGCAATCACTTACTTAGAGTTATAGTCTTCAAAGATGACAGATATGAAATTTACTTTGTATTTTTTGCAAATGGCCCTTGAAGGCCCTGTAAAAGAGAGGCGTGGATCATGTTGTCCCATGGTTGATAAACTATATTCTTGGCTCTGACCTTGTCCCACCTGTGAGCGTGTCACTATAAATTAAATAACTTTACTTTATCTCCGGTATGAAGAATGAACAGCTGTTCACCTTGGCACAAAGAGAAAGCTTGCATTTTAGCATTAAAAAACAAAAAGAAAACTCCCAATTGCCTCTATTTGTCCTCTGGTGGCAAAATTTAGAGAAAAACATGAGTGATGAAAAACAGTGTTTGCAACGGTCCACCAGGAATCCGCTAGAGGTGGGCGCAGGTGGAGTCAGGAGAGGAAGTGGGTGTGGTGCTTTTGTCCACACGCTGACGGATGTTCAGAGGCAGTCCTCAAATTGAAGGCACAAGACTTGACTCACGGAAAAGCAGCAGAAAGCACTCCAGAGGAAAGCTCTTAGGGAGCACAGGGCTCTTGGGCCTGGGTCCTGCCTGGGGTGCGGCCCACAGCGTGCTGGGCCGTGCCAGACAGAGGAGCGCAAGCTCTGACCGCTCCTGCTCCCGGCCAGCGGCAGCGCGCAGGTGCGCGTGCTCCGCTCGGCTTGGGAAAGGATGAGCTGATTTTTAGCGGGAGGAAAGTACAACAACTTCTTGGCATTTGGGCAGTCTGAGGTGATCTTGGGCACGTTCTCCATCCTTTATGCACCTCCGTGCCCTCTTGTGTAAGCTGGAGAGGGTACCGGCGCCTGCGCCAGAGGCTAGTGATGACAATTGCAAAACGCCCAGAACAGTGCCTGGGGCACGGCGAGTTCTCATCCGCATTTGTGACATGGGCGCTGTGTGTCCTGGGTGACAGGATGGGGGCGGAACAAGACCTGCGAGAAAGTGGCCCAGGGAGGCCCCGGAGCAGGCCTGAGTGAGGAGCTGCTGGAAGGCGCCCTGCCCCTCGCCCAGGACTTCCACTCGCAGTCCAGGCTCCCTGCATAGGTGCCAGCGGAAGTGGGTATTTGGCTGTTTCTTTCAGTTTTGGCTAATTTATCACCAAATCACTTAGCTAAGTACTATTTAACAACACAAGAAAATAGAGTTTACTAAATGAAAAATTTAATATTAACTTACAGCTCTCGTTTTCTAGTATCTCAAGGTGATACTAACACAAAATTACTTCTGGAATTTCTTAAGAAAGTCATTATGAAGTTCTAACGAGAAAGAGAACATCCCAGCTTACTCCGAAGCCTTAGGTGCCCGGGCACTGCGGTGACGTGAGGACAGGTATGCGGATGCCACGCGAAGAGGGAGCCCCCTGCGGCCGCCCTCCTGCTCCGTGGGGAGGGCAGCGTTCTCGGCCCTCTGTGGTTCTGTTTGTATCAGGGAGCCCTGTTTCCTGGAATACTCGGGGTAGTTCACAACAAAGGCCAAAGCTATTATGTGATTTATCCAAAGTTGCACAGGCCTGAAGCTACGAAATGATGCCTCAAAGATGCACAGGCCCGCAGATGCGCTGCCGCGCGGTGGAAAGATTGCTGCTTTGAGAGCTCTCACCACCCCCGACAGTTCTCAGCCATTTTTGTGGAGGGTAAATATCACTAGAACAAAGAAAGTGGTCGAATCTGTGGGCTTCAAAGCTGGTCTTCTTTGAGTCTCTAGTCTCTTTGAGTCTTTGAGTCTCTTGAACTATTCTTTGAGCTTTCTGTAGCCAAAATACTATTTGACTAGAGAAAAAGTATTTGACTAGAGAAAAATCCTTGCTTTATGTAACATATGTAATGTTGAGACTTCAGCAAGTCAAGATGTTCTGTAGATCACAAACACAGAGAAGTAAAAATATGATAAAAGAAAACCTACCTTGTCTGGAGAAGAGCTGGAAGGGTTTCCAAGGAGACAAAGGGAGAAATTCCAAAAGAGAGAGAGACCAGAAGTTGAGCCTATAGGCTGTGCTAACCCCATGCCAACGCCCTGATTGTAAGGTGGAGCTGGGTGCATAGAAAACTCCTAGAAACCCAGAAAAGAGGTGGGGGGAGCCCCAAACACAATAAGTCATGATCTGACCTTCTGGTGTGCAGCCTAGAAGATAAAAAGCCAGTTACAAAGGTGCTGCCGCCCAAACAGCTGCTGAGTCATATTTTAGAATCTGTGATGAGCCTGAGGTGCTGCAGGCCTGGAGGACCTACAGAAGTTATGAGTTTGACCTCCGTGGCTTTGGAATATGAAGATGTCCAGACTGGGTCCCACTAAGATGCTGGCAGAAGAGCCGGATGATGCTTCAAAGATCCAGATGATAAATATACTGGACGCGGAAGATGGAGCCCCGAGCTGAGGCCCTCTCCCACATGTGCACAAGGTCCTGGAAGTCCCACTTTCTGGAGACAGTTATTGAGACAACAAGGAAAAGGCAGAAGACTTTGAAAGACTGAGTACCCCCAAAGAATCTGAACTAAGTTGAAACAGACAGCTTTTAGAGAAATTATTATTTTTAAGGCAAAGTTTTATACACACAACCACATCATCATGTTCTGCCTCTACCCATCATGCTTTTGAAGATGCAGAGGAAGGTTAGATCAGTGGGTTTGTTGTTGGAAGTAAGGCTACCTTTCCCTTGAGGAATGTAAGAATATGCAGGGATATTGGCAGCACCGACGTATAGGACCTAGCCTTTTATCTGTATGACAGACAGTTGAGCAACAGCAGCCTAAGGCCCAGTGACAGTCCATGCACGCATTTTGTTTGACTTTCAGTATGCGTAGCAGATACCATACCTAAAAATAGCATTTGAATTCATTGTTGCCATTGAAATCTTAGGAGATTGCACAAGTAGATCCGGATTCTGGGCTTCTGCTCACATTGTAAGACTGTCTGCCAAGACTCGGCTGGACTGAGAAACAAGCGTCTTCTTTAAACAAAATGTTCACATTTCAGTGAATGCCTCGCTGGAGACACTCTGCATGGTACAGTGGGCCTTTTGGTTTATATAAGAAAAGTAATGTTAGCTGCAAAGGTCGTAGTTTGCGTTCTAGCTAGGATCTCGGGTAATGGCACAGGAAATACCTGGGTGTGAGCACAGCGTGCGGCAGTGGTTCTCAACTGGATGAGATTTTGCTTGCTGACCCCTAATCCCCTGAGGATATTTGATGATTCCTGGAGACATATTTGGTGTCACAACTGGGAATGATGTCATTGGCATCTAGTGGGCAGAGGCCACAGATGCAGCTAACCATCCTGTAATATTCTGGGCATACCCCAGTCAAAGAAATATCATCCCAAAGCGTCAGTAGTGCCAAGGGTGGGAAATCCTGGCTTAGGGCATAACGAGGTGGAAAGGATTTGCCTGTAATTAAAATTTTTCTAGAGATGGAATTAGCAACATGCAGCCTTTCTGTGATATGGTCCTGATGCCTTTCTGTGGATTCACAGACTCTACCTCTGTTATTCAGTCAACAAACATTCATTTGTGTATCTACCCATGAGTGGCATCCTAATGCGTGCCCAGGGAAGAAAGGTGGACTAAACCCTTTCCATGTCCAGGTTGTTCTTGATGAAAATATAATTTGGAATAATGAATGACTTTCAGCTTTATCTTACATTTGATTTTGTAGAAGTTGGTAGGAAAGATGATTTCTACCAATTTCACGATTGGTGGTGCTGTCTGTTTGACCAACAGAAACTGCTGATTTTCTAAAACCACTGGTAAGAGTACATTTCTGCCTGATAGGAATTCAGCGGTTGAAAACTCTGGAAGTAGCTACAGACTCAAGAGAATGAGTTTTGCCCCCAAACTGCTCTTCACATATACGTGGGGGTGGACAAGCTGCTTTACTGCCGACCTCATCCGTAGGGCTCCTTCTACATTTAAACTTCTACTCCTAGGATTCTCCAGTGACTTTTACCCATGTAACAAAATCTCAATTCCTTTGTCCTCAGTTCTCTGGAGGTCATGAGCCCCATTTTTTCTCAGCCATATTTTTTTCCCAGAATACTATGGGAGTGCACATGTTTTGGTTACATAATTTGCTTTTGTACAGTTGGAGTCAAAGTTTTAAGTGTGCCCTTTACCCAGACAGTGTGATTCACACCAATACTTCAGCCAAATAGGAAGCATTTCCTTTTACGGTATCATAACAGCGCTTTCAGTAACTTATTCAAAGTAAAATTCATCTTTTTTTCTAAGTGGATTCTTTTCAAATTTTAAAGTTTTTATCAGAAACATTCCTTTATTAAATATGATCTGAAAATCTGAAATGAAAATATTGAAATTTAACAATCTCCTTTATTTCTTATTTCAAATGAGTCATCACATTTTGCCAATTGCTTCCTTTTCTACAATGTATACAGGAAATATGTGTATGCCTAACAAATTTGTAGCCTTCATTATGGGCAGGTATTTAAATATTTGTATAAAAACTCATATATGTTATTTGAGACTTTTAAATTCCCATACTACTACTGTATAGTTTCCAGTGTCTGCTTTTTGAGCTGAATAGTCATTGGAAAGTAGAATCAAATACACATAGACGGTAAGTTTTAATGTATTTTTATTAACAATATCTTTTAAGTATTTTAATTTTCTCAATGTCTTTTCAAGAAGAATTGGAGGGGAGAATGAGCATTTATTAAGTATTTACTATGCAGTTTGCTTCACAAACCCTGATACGTTTTAGGTTCTGTTATATTTCAGTAAAGGAAACCAGGCCGTATGAGGTGAGTTTATGCCTGGGGCTAAAAAGTCCCGAACAGCTGAGGCTCAAACAGTTTTCATTGACTTCTAAGTCCATCGTCTTTCAATGGAGGAATAAAGTTCAAAACACAGGAACTTAATAATTTATTCTTACATTACAAATCACCGGAAATCTGCTAATCCCCTTCTCCTAAAAAAAAGAAAAAAAGTCTTTCTGGAACCAGAAAGTTCTAATCTTTAAACCAAAGATATTACCACCATAAGGATTTCCCCAGAGTCTGCATTTGCATGTAAATTTTTGACAGTTCAAAAGCTCCAAAAATCTCTTTTAAAAAAATCAAATTTATTTTCTCATATATGTTACACAAGAGAATAAAATAATCTTTTGCCCAAGTTGTACATTTTGAGAACTACCTAGATGGGTAAAAGGCTTCATTCAAGCCTATGTCAGCTGGGCAAGCCCTGGATCCTTGGGGAGGGCCCAGAATGCCATTGTCCCCAGAGTGAGACTCCTTGAACTTTGTGGATCATGTCTCAGTGAGGGTTTGGTGGATTCTGGCTAATGGATATTTGGTTTGCATTTTAGTTTTAATGTCTGCTAGAGAACCTGATCACCTGGTGATGCTAGCAGAGCCACTCTACACAGAGCAGTTGGGATTTCGCACTTGACCCATCAGTACTTCCACGGTCCTTATCGACTATGCATCACTACCCAAGAAAAGTGACCAGCTCGCCTGCATCTTGGTCTAGTTCTCTCTCATCCTGCTGAGTCGCCTTCCATTCCTGGGGCCACACACATCTGCTAATTATGAACAATAAAGCCCTACTAAAATAGGGTGTTAGAAAGTAGAAAAATAAACCACTTTCAGTCTCAGTAATATTTTGTTTTATAATTAGAAAACTAATATATGTTCACCACATGAAAAAAACTGTGAGGGTGCAATGTTATGTACCAGATACTATGGACCATTTAAATCTTTCACATGTCAGTGATTGAAGCTTAATTTTGCTTTGGAAATAAAATAATAGCACATGTGAGCTCATTTGGAAAAATCCATTAAAATATATAAAAGACTAAGTGGGAGGAATAAAAAATTTATGCTCTCAGAGATTAAAATATTAATGCTGAAACATATTAATACATGTTTCCAGCATTTTCTCTGAATATCTGATTTTTACTTCTTAAATTGAATTTGGATTGCATTTTTAAGTTGTGGTATCATAATACTATCCATGTAGTAAGCCTTTGTCTGTGTATATTGGTAGATGCTTGTTGTATGGCCCACAAGCTGAGAAGGATTTTTACATTTTTAAATAGTTGAAAAAATTAAAAGAAGATGATATTCCATAATAGATAAAAATTATGTGAAATTCAAATTTCAGTGTGTATAAATATAGTTTTATTAGAATTCAGCTGTGCTCATTCATTTACATATTGTCAATAGCTACGTTTACACTAGAGCAACAGCGTTGATTAGTTGAATTAGAAACTATATGGCCTACAAAGCCTAAAATATTTATTAACTAGTATAGTACAGGAAAATTTTGGTGACACTGGCTCTAACCACTTCGATTTAAGAATACTGGGCATTATGACTCATCTTCTTATACTCAATTGGCCATCGGACCAGGAGGAAGCCTTACATATTAGTCACTTTAGACCTTATTCTTATTTCGAATAAAGAAAGCTCAAGCACCCAGTATTTTGAATAAGGACAGGCACACGTGACTGTTATACCATTTAATGGTGATTAAACCTGTGACAGCAGAAGAGATATTTAGCTCATTTCCTAGTGTCATGCAACCATTTGAGTACCTCTAAAGAATGGAAATGAAATCTCCTTCCCACAGTGTCTCACCTCTGATACTAAAATCCGGTGGAGTGTGTGAATATTGGCAGTCTTCGATACATAATCTGTTTGGCGTTCAATACCTCCAATAGAATCTATAAAGCTTAAACACAATATTTTCTCCCAGATACAGTTCGTTATTTTCAGGGCACCTGCAGAATTAAACCGATGCTGGGAAGGGGTGGTCGAGCAGATGTGGAAACACAGGCTTCGTGTAGCATGATGGAGATGTGTAGCTGCCTTCTAGCTAGAACCCCTGCATCCATGACGAGCCAGAGGAAAAGGAGACGATAGGAATGAAATATCTCCTAGAAAAACTCTCAGTCCTTTGTGTAGTGTTTCAATATAGCGAAAGTGTGTTAACATCAGGCAATTGTGAAAAAAAATCAGGCAATTGTATTTCTCATTTTATTCCTGTATGTCTTTCAATCTGTAGAAATTTCCTCCTGTGTTCTAAAAATTTTTATGAAAATCCTGTTTTGCTATTTTTATGAGTTTTTTTTTTTCATTTTTCAGAGATTTTTTTGTGGAAAGCTGAGAGGTCCTTGATATATTAAAAGGAAGCAAACCAATAATTTCTAATATAAATTAATTGAATAGGTTGTTCTCAGGTATCCCATAGACCTTGAATTTCTATAAAACAATAGGATTAATGATTGGAAATGTAGATGGGGAAAGTACAAAAGGACGCACACATAACATGGCTTAGCTGGCTGGAAGTGCTGACGTGGCTACCACAGGAAAATCTCCTGGAGACTTTGACCTGGACTTGCCAATGGTGCAGACACATTGTTAGTGAAGGGAGCACCGCAAAGAGGCTTGACGAGAGAAGGGGAGATGAGAATGAGATTTAATAAGTGAATGGGTTGGGAAAGGGAGAAGTAATTCGTTAACAAAATTTCCCAAAACTATTTTGAAAATTCTTATCCAACTTACACATAAAAACTATGAGAATACCAAATCACTTAGAATTCTGTATTTTAATGTCTATTTTTAGAACTGATGGGTTAAAATTTCAGACTCTACTTATCAGTGCCCTCCAGCCCACTACCAGGAGTCCACCTCTAGTTGAATAGATTGAGTTTATTCATCATTGCAGAAATGGGAAAATGGGAAGAAGGAAACCAGAGTCATATTGAAATTTGTGCTTTCCATTCTAGGTAAAGTAAGATTGGTCATATTTCAAATTTCATTAGCCTGTTCCAACAATTATGGTTTGGCTAGTCTGTGTATAGCAGGAACCAAGTGGTCCAGACCTCCAGCAAGCATAGACTTTATAATGTATAGCAAATTGGTGGTAGTGGTATACCTAAAACATACATAATTTGATGGCTGCTGTCACAGAACAAATCATTAACTTAATTGATATCCTAAAGGAGTAAATACTAATATTATTGGCCAAGGTCTTTATTTTTATTTTCGTTTACTTCAGAGTACTTTTGTGGTACAAATGCTTTGGCTACATAAATTGCCTTTGCACCACCCAAGTCAGAACTACAAGCATGCCCATGAGAGCATGCACCAGAGAGCATGCACCACATCCGTTAGCTATAAATTTACCCATCCCCTCCTCTCTCTTCCCATCTTCCTGACAGCATATAAATGTTACTTCACATATGGGCACATCAGGATTGATTGATTAGTACCAATTTAATGGTGAGTACATGTGTTGCTTGTTTTTCCTTTCTTGGGATACTTCACTTAGTAGAATGGGCTCCAGCTCTATCCAGGATAATATAAGAGGCACTAGATCACCATTGTTTCTTGTGGCTAAGTAGAACTCCATGGTATACATATACCACATTTTATTAATCCACTCATGTATTGATGGGCACTTGGGTTGTTTCCACATCTTTGCAATTGTGAATTGTTTTGCTATAAACATTGGAGCTCAGATACCAAGGTTTTTAAAGTTGACAAAAGTTGTGAGTAGATCAATAAAACATAATTAGCAAAAATTTGGTGGATTTTTTTCTTCCAACTAAATCTACCAGACATTTATTATTAACCATTCTGCCAGGATTCCCTGACCATTCCCAGATTCAGCGTCAGCTAGGAGGACTCACAGGACACAGTGTTTAGTGTCAGGCGACTACAATTTATCACAGCAAGATGACACAAAGCAAAGCCAGAAAAGAGAAAATGCACATCGGGCAAAGTCCAAAGGAAAAGAGGCACAAACTTCCAAAAGTACTCTCCAGGGAAGACACACAGGACATTGTTGGTTCCTCCAGCAATGAGTTGTGATAACAAATATAAAATATTTTCTACCAAGTGAGCTCCAGTAACCGGGGTTTTCGATGGAGGCTGGTCACATAGGCACCCTTTCCTTGGCACATAACAAGGTGGGTGGTGGAGACTTCACTCCTTTATTTATTTTAGAATATCATAACATAATGTATTTTATGTGTGCTATGTCAACAAAATTACCTAAACTAAAATTTCTTAAACTATGGAGGTCAGTAAAAATTCATCTTGCCATGAAATCCTGAAACGATTCTATGAATAAAGTAGGTATTAATGAACAACAAAAGTATGGCATCTATTCATAGAGAGAGCTTTTTGGTTTGACTGTTTCACGGGGAAAATAGTTATGATTTAATTACATCTGACAAGGTAAGTGTAAGAAAAAAGAGAATTATGAAAACAAGATTCTGAAATACGAATGTATTCTCTACAAGCTAATAGATAAGTGTCTGGAGTTATTCTCTCACGGTGATTTGAAGTCATATTGGGAGCATTTTTGTGTCTGGGGTGGGCAGTCAGCAAACTTGGCAGCACTGGAGTGTCAGTTGCAGACAGTATAATATTTTGTTTAGCATCTTCACCTGCTTTTGTTTGGGAGGAACCACATTCCGCCCATGTCTCCTTGTATACATCAGTAATAATTGATTTTTGTTTCACCAACAGCAAGATATTTTCCTTGGCATTAATGATTCTAAAGCCTTCACATCACTCTTTTGTGGCAATCAATAAAAGTTCACCTCAAGCAAAGTAAGCCTTAGAGCAGGTAATCACACGATACCCACTGACTGGATTATGGCTCCCTGTTTTTACTGAGCTCTTCCATTTTCCTACTGTCAGACAAATTAATTAAATTTACAGACTGATCTTGTGCATTAGTCTGGGTTTTGATGATGAATTTTATATTATATCCTATTTCTCTGGGTACTGGATACAAAATAGTGAAAAAAACATGGTCCCTGCCTAGTGGTGGAGGGAGACAGACACATACACAGACACCTTTAATGGAGTGCAATAGATTCTATGACACAGATGACTAGTGGGCTCTACAAAAGCCCAAAAGATGAGTGAGTTTTAATATGTATATTTCATCATTTTAAAACCGTACGTAGATATGCTTTTTTTTTCTTTGAGAATATTTTAAAATGAAACTGCTTATTTAGCTACCAAATTCCAGTAGAATGTTTATGGAGTAATCTTTCATCATGCTGAGGAGAGTGCATAAGAAAGGCCAATTTAAAAATGACTTCAAATCACTTCTAGTTTGGCTGACAGAAAGGGTTCCCTGAGACTATTTGAATCTCCTTTCCCTTTTCCACCACATAAAGCAATGATCTTGTCGGGCAGTTTTTTGGTTACCTTCTCTGCTGCGCTAACTCATTTTCCTTCATAGGTTTCTCCACGCCTGCGTGCTGCTTTACGTATCCTTTAGATTTGGGTGAATGCTTTTACTCAAGTTAGGGATGCTCTGCTCTTTTCACATCAGGACCACAGCAACTAGGCAGGCTTCACAGTGGTCTGGGAAAGGGAATAATATTGGCATAAACACATTGAAATTATAACAAAAATAATACAGCATATATTTGTAATTATGGAAAATGTGGAAGCACATGAAAATTGAGACAATGCTTTAGAAAGTGATTAAGGATGAAGGTTATCCATAATCTGAACTGGTCTTCCTCTTTTAAAAATAAAACAAATTCTGGATAGATGATAGTGGTAGCGGTATATAGCTTTTGTTTTTGTTTCTTTCATTTTTCCTGAATGTCTAATTTAAAAAGCCAAAATGACTAGACAGTAAAAACAAAACTAAAAAAACTAAGTGACAAGATACCTTCACAAACCTCAAAGTACAAGTAGATAGAGAAAATCTGCCAACCTTCACACCTACATGCTACGTGCTATCAGTGTCTGTGTGGCAAGAATCAGAAGGAAGAAATTATGTGGATGATAAACCTGAGAACTAAAAACCCACAGATTATCAGATAAGAGTGAGGCAGACACAGTAACTGAAACTGGGATGCGTTTTGCACAATCCAAAGGATGTTGAGTACAACAGGCCAATGTAGGAAGGATTGAGGGACCCAAGCTTTCTATCTTCCATGATCTCTCAACACTGACGAACCAGGGCTACCATTCCAGGGCCCATACTGAGGATAAAGTACTCAAGGTAGAAACAAAAGAAGTAGGACAGGGACATCAAAACAAAGGAAAGCTAAATTTCAGATAAAACTGATGGAGGGAACAGGCACAGGGAACTTTAAAACAATGAGAGCAGAGCAGTAAGACTTTCCTATAATACAGGTAAAGTGTCACTACTGTTTCAATATGCACTAAAACACTCTTAGAACTGATGGAAGACACACACAAAACAGCAAAATTTGTAAAATGCTAGAATAAAGTGAAATATTTCAGAAAAAAAAGGAAAACATTCAGCATTTAAAAAAACTAAAAGGAGCACAAGAAAAAATAATAGATAATGTCTCAGGAGAAAATTAAAGCAAGGGAAGGACAGTTTTAAAAATTAAGAGATTTCTAGTTCTTAATGATATGGAATTATACATTAAACAGCTAAAAATCTGTCAAAATATTTGAAATGTTGGTTTTCGGCAAAAGAAAGTATAGGATTATATCCTTTGAGAAGGGGAAGAAACAA
This sequence comes from Lepilemur ruficaudatus, assembly GCA_963574885.1. Lineage (NCBI taxonomy): Eukaryota > Metazoa > Chordata > Mammalia > Primates > Lepilemuridae > Lepilemur > Lepilemur ruficaudatus. The sequence goes on along the minus strand of CAUYRT010090844.1, from coordinate 4,389 downwards.
GATGAACCTGATAGTAATTCAGGATTTGTGGTTAGAATCAATTTTCAGTTTGCAGTATAGGGAAGAGGAGCCTAACACAGCCTGGCGACCTCACTGAGTTGATGAGACACAGAACACAGAGTTCAGGGAGCCAATCGAGCCAAAAGAGAGGATAGAATTTCACAGGGAGGGAGAGCTCCAGAGATCTGCTGAGGGTTCTAATGATTCTTTAGCATCTGGATGTGCACCTGAGAAAAGAATCTGAGGCAAGGGAAAGAACCGTCATAAATGAGTAGACAAGCAATTTTGAGTGTCCTGATAGGGCTGTGAATAATTTGTGTCCCCATGAGGCAGAACATATAAAACCTCTAAAGCTACTCTACCAAGTCTTGAAATCAAATCTCAGAGATCTGATTCAAAACAACTTAACTATTTGCCAAAACAAAGACAAATTTATTGAAAGAAAAACAATACAACATGTAACAACTAACAACATCAAATTCTAATGTATGATGTCCAGTCAAAAAGTTTCAGGCATTCTAAAAAGCATGAAAATGGGACCCATCAGCATCAGAAAAAACAATCAATAGAAACTGATATAGAGATGATAAAAAAACAGTGGAACTACCAGACAAAGATATCAAAAGATATATTATGGGTATGCCCCATTTGCTTTGGGAGGTTGAAGAAAACATAAACACCCAAAGGTGATTGATGGATGAAAAGACTCAAAACAAACATCTGGGGATGAAAAATACAGTATCTAAAATTTTAAAAAAACCAAACCTTTTGGTGATATTGACAGCAGATAAGTTGATGCAGAAACAAAGAACAGCATACTCAAATTCATAGCAAAGAAATTCTTTAAAATTTAGCCCCAAAGGAAAAAGAATACAAAATTAAATAGAACATCAATGACCTGTGGGATAATATTAAACAGTGCAATGTAGACATAAGTGAAATTCCAGAAAGAGAGGGTGCAGCTCAATGAACAAAAGTAGAATAAACATAAAGTCATGATGAAATTTCTGAAAACTGATGTAAGTCATCAAAACAGAAGCCAGAGGAAAAAAATACTCATGACATATTGAAAAGAATAGGCATAGTAACTGACTTCTAAGAAAAACTGTAGATCAGAAGAAAAGGAGATATATTTTTATGTACTAAAAGACAAAGTGTAAGTAAAATGAAATTCTTTGCTCATCAAGATGTCTTTGAAACATTAAAGGCAAAGTAAACACTTTCAGATATACAAAAGCAGAGAGATTTCAATAGCAGGAGACTGTCACTAAAAGAAATATTAGGGAAGTCTTTCAGGCAGCAGAAAAATATAAGAAGAAAATTAAAATCTTCTCAAAGGAGTGAAATTGGTAAAAATGTAAGTAAATTTAAGGACTTTCTCATTTATTAATTTCTCTCAAAGATGATTAACTTTTTAAGTAAAAGAAACACTACTATCTTGTGGGGCTCATATAATATGTAGAATTAAAATATCTATAAACAATAGCAGAAAAATGGTAGGATGAAAAGGAAGTATATTGTTGTGAGTTTCTTACATGATAAGTGAAGTGCTATAATATTAAAGATCGACTGCATTATGTTAAAAACTTAGAACAACTGCTAAGAGAAAAGGAGGAACTGATAAGACAATGGTAAAGATAAAACAGAAACATTAAAAATATCCTGATTCATCTAAGTAATGATTGACATGGAGGAAAAAATGAAACATATTACATATAAGACAAATATAGAATATATTAAGATGATAGATTTAAGCCCAACCTCATCAATAATCACATTTAATGTAAAGTGTCCAAATATCCAAATTAAAAGGCATAGATTGTTGGAATGGATAAATAAAGACCCAATTACATGCTATCTAAAACAAAACTCACTTTAAGTAAAAAGTCAAATGTAGGTAAAAAAGTGAAAGGTAAATGGATAAAAAAGATATAAAATATTAAGCCCCAAAAAAGAAAAAGAAAAAAGGTTGAATGGCCATATTATCATAAGGAAAAGTAGATTTCAGAGAGAGGGAATATTACCACGCATAAATAGGCTCATTCATCATTTATCATTTATCATGATGATATAAGGATTAATTTGGCAAGATAACATGACTATCCTAAAGCATAACCATTTAAAATTCAGCTTAAAATAGTTTAAACAAATCTGATAATGTAAAGAGAAATAGAAAAGTCCTGAAATAAAGTTGGAAATTTAAACACTCTACTCTTAATAATTGATAGAACAAAAACACAGAAAATAAGTAAAAATATATGAGTTCAACAACATTGCATTATCCAGTTTTCCCAGTACCATTTATTGAATAAGTCTTCTTTCCCCAGTGTTTGTGTCTGTCTGCTTTGTCAAAGATTAGATGGGTATGTGAGGATGGTTTTATATCTGGATTCTCAGTTCTGTTCCACTGGTCAATGTCCCTGTTCTTGTGCCAGTGCAAAGCTGTTTTAATTACTAGTATAGTTTGAAGTCTGGTAAATCGATGCCTCCCATTTTGTTCTTATTGCCTAGGAATGCTTTTGCTATATGGGGTCTTCTTTGGTTCCATACAAAGCATAAAATTATCTTTTCCATATCTATGAAAAATGATGTTGGTATTTTAATAGGGATTGCATTGAATCTGTAGATCACTTTGGGTAGTATAGCCATTTTAACAATGTTGATTCTGCTGACCCACGAGCACGGTATGGTTTTCCACCTGTTTACGTCTTCTGATATTTCCTTTCTCCGTGTTTCATAGTTCTTCCTGTAGAGGTATTTTACTTCCTTAGTTAAATATATTCCTAGGTACTTTATTTTCTTTGCTGCTATTGTGAAGGGAATTGAGTCTTTGATTTGGTTCTCAGTTTGACTGTTATTGGTGTATATGAATGCCTCTGATTTGTATGTATTGATTTTGTATCCTGCGACTTTACTGAATTCATTTATGAATTCCAGGAGTCTCCTGGTTGAATCCTTGGGGGTTTCTACATATAATATCATATCATCAGCAAAAAGTGAGAGTTTGATCTCTTCTGCTCCCATTTGGAGGCCTTTACTTCCGCTGTCATGTCTAATTGCTCTAGCAAGGACTTCCAGCATTATATTGAATAGAATTGGAGATAGTGGGCAACCTTGCCTGGTTCGAGTTATAAGTGAGAATGGTTTCAATTTTTCCCCACTCAGTATGATGTTGGCTATGGGTTTGTCATATATGGCTTGTATCATTTTTAGGTAAGCCCCATCTATGCCTATTTTGTTAAGCGCTCTTATCATAAAAGGGTGTTGAATTTTGTCAAATGCTTTTTCTGCGTCTATTGAGAGGATCATATGGTCTTTGTTTTTGCTTTTGTTTATGTGGTGAATTACATTTATAGATTTGCATATGTTGAACCATCCCTGCATCTCTGGGATAAAGCCCACTTCATCGTGATGGATTATTTTCTTGATAAGCACCTGGATTTGGTTTGCTAGGATTTTGTTGAGAATTTTTGCATCTATATTCATAAGGGATATTGGTCTGTAGTTTTCTTTTCTTGTTGTGTCTGTTCCTGGTTTTGGTATCAGCATTATGTTGGCTTCATAAAATGTTTTGGGGAGGATTCCATCCTTCCCGATGTTGTAGAATAATTTTTGCAGGAAAGGCACCAGCTTTTCTTTGTAGGTGTGGTAAAATTCGGGTGTGAAACCATCTACTCCAGAATTTTCTTTTCAGGAAGGTTTTTTATTGCTGTTTCAATTACAGTACTTGATATTGGTCTGTCCAGGAATTCTATTTCTTCCTGGTTGAGCCTAGGGAGGCTGTATATTTCTAAAAATTTTTCCATTTCCTCCACATTTTCTAGTTTGTGTGCATAAAGGTTTTTATAGTATTCATAGATGATATCTTATATCTCTGTGGCATCAGTTGTAATTTCTCCTTTTTTGTTCCTGGTAGAGATTATTAAAGTTTTTTCTTTTCTGCTTTTTGTTAGTCTAGCCAAAGACATGTCAATTTTGTTTCCAAAGAATCAACTTTTTGTTTTATTAATCTTCTCTATAGTTTTTGTGTAGTCAATTTCATTTAGTTCTGATTTGATTTTATTAATTTCACTTCTTCTGCTGCGTTTGGGGTTGGTCTGTTCATCGTTTTCCAGCTCTTTGAGTAAATTCATTAGGTTGTATATTTGTGATCTTTCTGTCTAAAGTGGATACCCACATGTAGATGACTAAAACAGGATTGACAACCTTCACCTCTCACAAAAATCAACTCACGATGGGAAACAGACTTAAACCTAAGGCATGAAACTATTAGAATTCTAAAATAAATTGTTAGAAAAACTCTTATAGACATTGGCTTAGGCAAAGTATTTGAAGACCTGAAAGGCAACCACAGCAACAACAAAAATAAATAAATGGGACCTGATCAAA
>CAUYRT010090838.1:0-17434 GCA_963574885.1 Lepilemur ruficaudatus | reverse complement strand
GTTAACCTATTTTTTTATTATTATTTCAATAGATTTACAGGGTAAAAGAGGTTTTGTTACATGGATGCATTGTATAGTGGTGAAGTCTGGGCTTTTAGTGTAAGTTGGCTAACTTTTGATTGGATATCTATTTATGATAGCTTATTTGAGGTTTAAATGACTCATGCACTATTGCATTCATTATTTAAGCTAGTACATAAATTTCTATGGTAAAAAGCAGAAATATCTTGAAATGTCATTAAGAATGTCATGAAATTAGTACACACATATATGTAGATACATGCGTATATACACATGTATAAGTGTGTATACACACCTATATTTTTTGAGCATATATTGAGTATATATATATTTATACACACACACACATATATACATATAGTAGACCCTACATATCTACGGGTTCCCCATCTGAAGATTCAACCAATCATGGATCAAAAATATTTGCAAAAATAATAATATAACAATAAAAACAATACAAACAAAATAATATGGTATAAAAACTATTTATATTTAGCATTTACTTTGTATTAGGTATTGTAAATAATCCAGAGATGATTTTAAATATAAAGGAGGATGTGTGTAGGTTACATGAAAATACTATTCCGTTTATGCAAAAACTTGAGCATCTGCAGGTATAGGTATCCAAGGGGGGTTCTGGAACCAACTTACATGGATACTGAGGGTCAACTGTATGTGTGTGTATCTACACACACACACATATATTCCATATATGTGTATGTGCGTATCCTTATGTATGTAAAAATCTATATATTGACTTTTATCACTAGTGTTAAAATTTCTCAAGATATAGTTAGGCATACAGAGAGTCTCTACTGAAATAATTTTGGGAACACAAATTTTTAATGATTGATATGGTAAATAGATGTATTTAATTGTTAAATATATAAGTAGAAAAATCATATTCTCTCAGGACTACAATTCCCCATTACACATTCAAACTACATTTTTACCTATTATTGTGAAAATATCTTGTGTGTTATTTGTGATGGTTAATTTTAGGTGTCAACTTGATAGGATTAAGGAATACCTATAAAGATAGTAAAGTGTTATTTTTGGGTGTGTCTATGAAGATGTTTTCGGAGAAGACTGGTGTGTGTGTCTGAGTGGACTAAACAGGGAAGATCTACTCTCAATGTGGGCAAGCACCATCCAGTCAGCTGGGGGACTGGTTAGAACAAAAATAGAGGACGGATGAATTTCTCTCTCTTTCCTGGGCCTGGGATACACTCTCTTTTGCCTGCTCTTGTACATCAGAACTTTAGGCTCTTTGGCCTCTGGACTCCAGGACTTACACCAGCAGCCCCTGGGGTCTGTGCTTTTGAAATAGGACTGAGTCATGCTACTGGCATCCTGGGGTCCCCAGCTTGCAGACAGCCTGTCCGGGCACATCTTAGCCTCTGTAATCATGTAAGTCAATTCCCCTAATAACTCCCCTCTCATATCTGTCTATCTATCTATTTATCTATATCCTATTGGTTCTGTCTTTCTGGAGAACCATGGCTATTAGTGGATTTATGCACCATGCACACTTTATTCAAGGTTTTCAGTCTTAAGCTGTTTTAGAGCACTGAGCCATTAAACAAAAGAGACAGGATGAGGAGGTTTTCAAATCAAATATGAAGGTAAGGAACATGTCTGTCAGTATAAGATAAGATTTTTACAAGAATAGAACAAACACAATATAAGGAAAGATTGCTCAACAGATGCATTGCTCTAGTAAACAAAACAATAAAATTATAGCCCTATGACCTCTATTATTTCAGTATCACTGTCAACACAGGTGACTTGACAAGCATAACAGTGTTGTGCAGTACTGAGGGAAAACTCTCACTTTGTCTTAAATTTGAGGTTATTTATGATCTGAACAAATGTGTCTGAATTTGAGAACACACAGAAACATTTTTCTAAATTAACTTCTAATAGGCTAAAGAATGCCTTTGTTACTATTTAAAATAGCTTAATCTTATATATGGTTGGAAGGAATGGTCAAATTTTATTTGCTTTCTCACAAAAAGCTTGTTTGTGATATGACTATAATCTAGAAAAGAAAGTAATTGCACTTCATTTGGCATTCCATTTAAATCAGAAAATCTCTATCATTAGGAAAAAAAAACCTATATTTGGTGTCTCATCTATTGATATTTTGATACTTGTTTCTAGATTTTTATATTTCATATAAGAATACTTTAGATTATTGTGAATTCCTATGATTTGGTCAGAATAGCTCAAATTTTAAGACAGCAAATATAGATAGTAGGTAACATAATTTTTTGTATTTTTAAATGAGTTCTCAACCATCACAAAGTGAGTGTTCAAAAAATAAAACGAAATTCAATATAACAGTTCTTTGCATATGCAAACCTATAGTCTTTGAAAATTTAATTATATCAAAATATGTAAATATATTTATAAATAGCAATACTATCCATTTTATCTTTTTGTGTGTAGAAATTGAGTCAATTTTATAATAAATCTATTCATTAGTTTGAGTTTTCTTGTTTAGCAGCATCTTCAGCATTAGAAACTATATGCAATTATTCATTTTAAATTATTTCTTAACCACGGGAAATACGAAAAAATAATATTTTACTAATCAATTATATAGGAGGGAAATCAGTAAGAGACAAACATTTTTAAAAACACTGAACAAACTGTATGTCATACTGTGTGTATAAGATAGCAAATTTCTAATCTCTCTCCTGAACAAGGTTCATTTCTGGAAAATGGCATTTGGATGTAACTTTTAGTTTATATGGTGAAAAAGGAAAATCTGGCATGTTAATGGAATAGGTTGTTAAATGAAACTTATTTTCTCTAAACCTTTAATTGAGGCCCCAAAGCTGAGGATAATTGGTTACCACTGCATCCTACATTCCAGATGATCTATTCAGGAATTGTAAATTGGGGTTTTCAAATCTATTTCTGCTAACACCAGCCCATCACTCAATCCATTCCACATGTGAGAAAAGTAGGGGACCAAAATAATAAATCTTTGGATGAGAATTCTTTTGAAGCAAGTTGTCAGAATTCTCTGTTTCCCCAAAAGGGTGTTCTCTGCTTAACTCTGGCTGTGCGATGGTCAATAGACTTCCAAGGAATCATTCAAAGGACTTGTGTTCTATGGTATCTCACATCAAAAAGGAAAAAAAAAAAGAGTCACGTTAGTTGCATCTGCTTCTTTTAACGGAGGGAAGAGAGAAGTTTAGCACGTGGACAACTATTTCCAGTGTCCTGTAGGAGAAACTAATTTTCCTCATGTTCCAAAGCAAGCAATAGAAAACTGACTGTAAATCCACTTGAAAGGACACTACCCACAGAGCAGCGTGCCCTGAGGATGTGTCCTTCACAGAGGTGATCTGTGTCGAGGTGCTAGTACCTGGAGAGTGAATCTCTAAAATCAAGGACATTCGAACTGGGGACTCCAGTGAGGGAATTTTCTGAAGACTCTCGAAGAGTTCCCTCCACCGTGAGGAAGCCCAGCATCTTCCCCACAGAATATACAAAACCAGGTGTAAGAATATTTGGCCTGTAAGAATGTGTCTTCAAATCATTATCACCCCCTCTCTAATTGCTCCCAGGCTACGAAATGGAGAGGAAGTAAAGCTGCCAAGTGGGTGGCAATTCACCACACACCTTCCCACTACAAGTTTTTGTACCTGTATTAGGCTCGAACTGTGGGACAAGAATCTAACCCAAACGTCCTTCAACAAGTAAACAAACTGGTATATCCACATCAGGCTAAACCAATTGGTATATCCATGTCATTAAATACCACTCAGCAATGAAAAGAAGCGATGGTTGATACACACAACAACTTGGATAGTTCTCTAGAGCATTACTTTGAGTGACCAAAAAAAGTCAATCTCAAAAGGGTACATACTGAATGATCCTATCTACACAACCATCTTGAAATGACAAAATTATATAAATAAAGAACAGATTAGTTTTTGCAAGGGCTTAAGGAGGTGACAGGCATGGAAGGGAGGTGGGTGTGGCTCTAAAAGGGCAGATGGCATCCTTAAAAATAGTATAGAAAGAACCTGGGTCTAATCTAATCTAAAAACAAAGTTCCTAATCTGCAACAATCTGTAAGTAATCCCTGTGACGGAAACATTTTGTATTATGAATGGACAAGGGTCAATATCCTGGTTGTGATAGAGAACTATAGTTCTTCAAGGTGTTATAATGAGGAAAAACAGATTAGAGGATGCATAGAATTGATCTATATTATTTCTTACAACAGTCTGTGAATTTACAATTATCTCAAAAGTTTAATTGAAAGTGTTTTGCTATGCTATCAGGATTTGTAGTATAATGGAGAGTACAGAGATTTCCTGTGTACACCCTGCCCCCCTCCCCACGGCCTCATCCACTCTCAACATCCCATAAGTAGTAGTGTATTTGTTACAAGTGATGAACCCAAATTGGCACATCACTATCATCCAAAGTCCATTTTAGACATTAGGGTTTACTCTTGGTGCTGCACATTATATAGGTTTTGACAAACATATAATGAAATATATTTACCATGATAGTATCAAATAGAGTAGAGTAATATTCCCTTTTCCACAGGGTATATGTTCAGAGATCCCCAGGGAATGCCGGAAACCATAGATAGTACTGAACCTTATATATACTATGTTTTTCTTATTTACATACCCATGATAAAGTTTAATTTATAAATTATGAACAGTACTCTTGCCTTTGGGTGCTGTTATTAAGAAAAATAGGGTGACTTGAACACAAGCACTTTCATACCGTGACAGTCCATCTGATAACTGAGTGACCCATGTGTGAGTAGTATATACAGCATGTATGTGCTGGACAAAGGGATGATTCATGTCCCATGCAGAATAGAGCAGGAGGGCATGAGATTTCATCATGCTATTCAGAATGGTGTGCAATTTAAAATTTATGAATTTTTTTTATTTCTGGAATTTTCCATTTAGTATTTTTGACTATAGTTGACTGTGGTTAACTGAAATAGCAGAAAACAAAACAGCACCTAAGGGGGGACTATTGTAATTTCATTTCCCTAATAACACTCTATGCTTTGTCTATCCCTCCCTCCCTTCTCCCAGACCCTGCCAACCATTGATCTTTCTACTGTCTCCACAGTTTTGCCTTTTCTAGAATGCCTACAGTTGGAATCTTATAGTACGTGCCCCTTTTTAGCCTGACTTCTTTCACTGAGTAATAAGTATTTAAGATTCTTCCATGTGTTTTCATGGTTTAATAGCTCATTTATTTTTTAGTGCTGAGTAATATTCCATTGTCTGGATGCACCAGAATTCATTCATCTATTCACTTACTAAAGGACTGCCTCCATGCTTTGAAGACTGTGCTTCACGTATACTATAAACATACGTGAACATTTTTGTGTAGACATAAGTTTTCAATTCATTTTAGAAAATTTCAAGAATCAAAACTTCTGCATTGTATGTTAAGGGTATGTTTAGCTTTGTAAGAAACTGTCAAACTGTCTTCCACAATGACTGTACCGTTTTGCATTCCCGCCAGCAATAAGTAAAAGCTTCTGTTGCTCCACATCCCTGTCAGCATTTGGTGTTGTCGGTAAGGCTTGAATATTTTTTAAGCTGGATTCAAATATTTAATTCTTGAAAAATAACAGTGCTTTTTAATACTTGAAAGTGGATGGAAAAGTCATGGCATCTTTTCAAAATGTGAAACAAAGACAGGAAAGTAAGACTCAACGAACAGCAAAAATATAGTATGTTCATTTATTTATTGTGCTTTTCCCCCCTGCTTGTTCACTTTTAAGACTTGCACCATCAAATATCTTATGGAAGTATCTGTTAAGCATAAGAGAGATGCCTGACTTCAGGTTGCTATGTGGAGAGAATGAGACAGAAGTTTAGTTGCATAAGATAAACACTGTGGAAACAAAAGGAAACGGTGAATAAAAGATGGGACACGTGTCTGAAATGATTCTTCCAGCAAGTTTCAAGTATCCAAGCACATTTTCTTCCGCATTTCTTGATTACAGTAGGAACATCCAATGTTTTAAAAAGGAAGTATTGGACTATGTACCAACCATTGTGATTATATTTTAACTAATAAAACTACACACATGAAGAGACACTTTTAATGAGATAACAAATATACTTGGGACTCTAGAAACAGTGAAAACAGCAACAACAAACAAATGACAGAATAAAAGAAGGAATGTGACTATCAATTCATACATCTTTCCTTAAAAATTCCTATAGAAATGATTTTCTTATGATTTATTTAAGAGGCAGCAAAATAATAAATAGTGATACTCTTCCTGAATAGAGTCTGGAATTAATTACATATACTTTACTAAGTAACATACAAATGATGCAGAGTACAATGCAAACAGTGTAATTTATTGCAAATTCTGTCTAAGGTGTTGATGAAGCTGTTAGCCAGAGGTAGCTAGAGAGCCATCTACTGTGATCATGCTAGTTATAGATCATTGTGCTGCCTTGGAGAAGTCAGGCTTGCTGCTGAGACCCAGTGTTCTGACTCCATACTATTTCAATTGAAGCTGGTTATTTTTGTATCAAAGCTAGTTGCAAGGGTTACATTGATGGACTGTTAGAGTTATCTTTACAAAATATCACCTACCTTTATATGGCTTTGAATATTTTCTAATGAATAGGCTTTGTTTCTGTGTTTATTAAATCTCTCACTCTCTCTTTTTTTAAAATGTTGTAACTTGCTCCTTTTGGACTTGGAATATTTTTGTAAGCACGGGAACTTCCTTTGTATGTCATCTCTTAGATAATCATTTGTTAATCTCGAATTAACTTAGCCATTGTCCCTTATTTCCATTGTCCTTCAAAACAAATGACTCTATTGAGTTTTGTATAGCAACAGTCTCCATTTTCTTACTAATCGTATTCTCTTCATGTCATTCCAGTTTGGCTTCAGTGCCCATGGCTCTGCAGAGTCTCTTCCTGTCCAGCCACCAACACTCATTCCAAATCCAGCATTGTGTTATTTTGTCCTTATTGTGACGTCTTAGCAGCATTTAACAAATTTAATTCTGTCTTCTTTCTTAAAACCTTTTCATGTCTTGTTTTGTTTGTGACTCTATTCTTTTCTAGTTTGTTCTGTCTCTTTTTCTGGCTCTTCCTCTGCTTCCTAATGAATGGTAGAATAGCCCTGAGCTCGTTCCTTAGCCACCATCTTCCCATCTTTATTCATTCTCTTACTCAATATCCTAGGAGATCTGCTCCAGTCTTACAGCTTTTGATTTTAGCTACCTACTGTTAAGTCCTACACAGGTGACTTCAACACTGACCTCTCCTCAGAGCTCTATATTTTATGTCCATCAGCCTACTGGAGGTCTTCTATTTCACGGTTAAAGGGCAATCAAATGTAACATGGCTAAAACAAAATATTCATACCTCTTAAATCTGCTCCCAAATCTGTTTCTCTACCAAGTCTTCTGATCTCAGCAAACAGTGCTGTTCATTTGTGCAAGTCAAAATCCATATACAGCAGGGTTTAAAAGATTTTTCCCAGTTAATCCAGAGTTTGTTTGTTTTTTTAAATATTTGCAACGTCTATTTTTCTGTCAAAGTCCAATAATTATAGCCACTGAGTAAAAATGTTTTTGCTTACTACGTTAATGGATTTTGCTGTTTAGCAAGTTATGCTCATTTGCATATGAAATACATAATCATTTTCTTGGATTATTTTTAGAAAAGTTAACCTTTATATGGATTGATTTTACGAGTTTATATAAAAGTCCAGAAAAGTTAAAATAGAAGTGCTTTACATTGCTGATTTTAAGGGTTTTTTAAACTTATTTTTATCTTCTCTATGCACATAACAAAATTGTATCAGTATATCATCTATGTTGATATATTATACATTGATATATTTCTCATTTTTATACTGCATTAACCTAGTATATAAGGTTTTCAGTAATTTTTTGAGTTGTACTGTTACTAGCTAGGCATTGATTTTTTTTAGTTATTATAAAAATATCTTGATCTACCTTTTAAAAGCAAAGGTAATAGCATTCTAAAATTCATTTATTGTTATTTTTATTATTTTCTCATTTAATTGGCATATTTTGTAATGTGTTTTCATGGAACTCCTTTCTAAGATCCTTTCTGTTATCTCCCTTCTTCAACAAAGAATAATATAGCAATGAATTTCCCCAATGTGTTTAAGATCAAGTTCATGACTCACTGCCACCTCACACGACTTTAATTAGGACAAGGGATGGACTTAGTGCTGATTCTTTGTTGGTTAGACAGCTAATTTCTATAGCTTGACCAATTTAATTTTTTCTCTTAACCAGATATAATTCTACAGAATTGAGTAGTACTCTAATAAATATTTTAGTTTATACAAACAGAGACTTATTAGAACTAAGACATTCTGTTACAAACAAAGTGATGAATTGGAGTGCATTTCCACTGTTATATTAAACAGGTTTTAATTGGTATTCAGGCAGAAGAAACCAATTGAAATTCTGAAAGTGCTTTTCTTTTAATAATGAACAGTAAAGCCACAGGCAGTGCTTTAAAAAACACATATAAATGATAGGAAAATTTAACAGCTTGGCGTGCCAAACACAATCCCTTGGACTGATGTTCTGAGGTGGCTGCTGTGAACAGAATCAGTCCTCATTAAAAGCTGCAGGTAAAGCATATGTATTTATAAAGTGTTATGAGGATGTTAGCACATACGCACAAAACTCAAGTAAAATCGCTTTCAAATGGTAAAAACCAAAATAAAACAAAACAGTAAAATAAACATGCTTACTGTGTTGATACTGGTATCATTAAAATATCATTTCAAAATAAATGGCAATGAATTACAATAATTCTTCAGAACGAATGTCCTATATTCTAAGACATTTCATTTCAACATATTGAAAAAGTTTAATTGCCCCAACCACCCAACATTTCAGTCAATTTTATGTGTAATACGGAATGACACATTAATGTGTAAATGGTTGATTGATATCAGAGCTAATTAATTGCATGGAAATCCAATGACAACAAAAACCAAATCCCACACAAATAAGAACAAACCAAAATAAAACAAACACCAAAAAAAAACCCCATATTATATGGAGAATGATAAGCCAAAAGAAAAAAAAAAGGAATAAAAGTCATACTTAAAAATGAATAAAAATATTGGAGCAGTTTTGTTGTGTACAAAATCACATAAGAGCTTAACTTTGTACAATTGATGTGTAAGGAGTGGAATTTAATCAAGTTTCTTGAAATTGTCTCATCTGTTACAGTGAAGTTACACAACCATTTTTAAAATTCTTATAACTTTCTAGAAAGTAGTGAGTATCCTAGTAGTATAATTATAGTAAAAGGGGCTCTCTTTGAAACAAAAAAATTTCAGGGACACAGTAACTTTCTTCTTCTCACTTTAGGTTCCACCCACTCTCCTTCACCTCCTACTCAACATTCGCAGATTGTCCTCCCTCCTTCTTGACTTCTGGTTTGTGCTCACTTCCAACTAATATCTAACACTATCCAGGCTCTTCTAAAATACTAGTTTATATTTCCAGAGGATTAATTTATGTGACTATCTTTAAATTCTTTTTTGATGATGTATAAATTTTACTGGAAATAATTTTTCCTAATTCTAATCTGAATTAATTGAATCACTGATCAATTGTTTAATTCGAATTAATTTCATATATATATTATATATATAAATATCCTGGACATTAATATTAGTTAATGACTATCTACTTTTACTGAAAACTTGAAAAGCAAAGGAAAAACTAATATTGTTTATTGGATTTAAAATCCATGAAGCAAATATTTATTTATGTCATTAAAGATAACTATGGGTTTTTGAAATTTTGAGATATCTGGGTATAAATTGAACAAGTATTCTCAAAAATTATGCTTTTATGCCTTGATAGTATAGGGAAAGAATGATCCAATATAAGTATTTTCTTCTTTAGTGTGAGATCTCAGAGCAAACTGTGTATTAGTCATTCACACATTCATTTATTCATTAAGCAGTAATTTATTTGATCTCCTGCTATGAGACTGCCATAGAGCTAGAAGTTATACAGGAAGAAGAGCAGGAAAAAGAAAGAAAATAATGTTTTTTTCCTTTATGTTTAAAACATTGTCAAGCCTACAGAAAAATATAAAGAATACTAGAATATCCATATAATATTTGGTTAATTTCACCAACCTTCTTTCCTCTTCCACCCTCTCTCACTTTCTTTCATCTCTTTATCAGGATCTTATCATTAAGGCATTTATTGCATTTGGTTGTTTAATCCGTTGTTAATCTAGAATGGTTCTCCAACATTACATTTTTCAAGAGTCCAAATTCATTCTTATAGAATACTTCAGGTTTTGCATTTGTCTGACAGTTTCCACACCCTGTTGGCCAAGATACTACAAAGGCAGTGGTGGCTCTGTTTGTGTGTGTGTGTGTGTGTGTGTTACTTCCTTTTCTATTTGCATTTCAATTAAGTTACTTTCTATGAACCTGTCTTCAAATTCACTGTTTCTTTTCCTTTTGCAAGGCCTTTTATGTGAGGATGTGTGTTAATATAGTGAGAAGTTGTTTCGAGTTTAAAGTTTGTTGAGCCATGGTACCCTTAGTGCCTAAGAGGTTTGAAATTCCCTTAGCTATCCCCTGGGTTATAGTGTGTAGGCTAATTTTCAAGGGGTTTGGCTCGGAGTCTAATTCCAGTTGACCTCGAGTCTTCCCACTTGGCTTTTGGTCTTCCCTTTGTACTGCTTCTAAGAAGAATGTGTCTTCTGAAGCCCTGTCAGCTCTACTCTGCTGTTACTTTACTTGATGCTGCTTAGTGTGGTGGAGGGCTGGAGTGTGTGTGTTCTCGATGATCTGCTTAAACCTTGGTGTTTGGCTGCTGTGAGCCTGGATCTCAGGGGCGTGGACGTCACAACATTCCTCCCTCTCCTCCAGATGCAGCGCTGGGCCTACTTCTTTCCCGAAGGTAGAGATTCCACTCCTCTCACAGAGACTGGTTTACTTGTTTGTTTATTTATTTGGAAATTCTTTTGTGCCAAATACAATGAGCTTCTACTAGAATTCTTGAGGTACAGTTTTTATTGCTCCCCATCTTTAATTATTTCAGAGGAAAGCATAGAGTTTGATCTGGGAGGATTTTGGTAGCGGCTGCTGTTTCTTTCCCCTGGCCAGCACCTGGGGGAAGCAGTCTCAGAGATAAATCTGCGTCATCTTTCATGAGAGCACCTGGTAGAGCTCCTACAGGAAAATTCTGTCGGGTGGTATGAACCCCCTGCCCCATCTCAGCCCCTGACGGTTCACACTTCTACACCAGCCCGTGTTATACCCTTGGCAACTCTCCTTGGCTTTTATGACATGCCATGATGTATTTTCCAGGTAAGTGAATGCTCTGGTCCCGTTTCTAACTGCAGGTGAAAAACTTACTCCATAATTTGGTTTAGCTATTTGTCCTGTGACTTCAGTTCTTTGATGGGTTCAAGAAAAGTTGTTTTCATTGTTTTTCCTTATTTGAAACATGGGAGCAGTGCCCTTTCCCTCCTATATATCTCTAAGCCAGAGTTGACTTTTGAAAAACACCTCTTTGTTAATTATGGCAGCATAAAATGTACTCATCACAGCATCTGGCACGTAGCAGAGGCTGAATAATTAAAAATTCCTTTCCCATTGACTTAGTTTTGAGGTATTCTCCTCATTTAAAGGTATTATGTCTAGAAGGGATAATACTTTAAACTAGATTTTCTCCACAACAATATCCTGATAAATATCCTTCAGCAAGATGTTAATTGGGAACTTGTGGCAAGGAGGAGGGGATGGGGGTGGAGTGCTTCATGATTACATAATTTGAGAAAAAATAGTTAAGCAAATTAAATGGGATTCCTTAATTAAATAATTCTCAGAGGTATTATGCATTATATGTCTCGTAAATAGATGTTTCCTATACACACACAGTGCCTTGTCCATCATAGAACATCTACTGATACTTCCTAAAAATACCATCATCCTGTAATCTATTATCAGTTACTTATATACATTAGTGAGATTAAAGAAATGAAATCTCTGAGGCAAAACTTTGTTAAATGACAGCAAACAAGTGTGTGAAAGTATCAGAAATTAAACATATTAATATAATAAAATAAAACAATTAGGACATACTAATGATTTTGAGAAGCATCATTTCCTATAGAAATGGTCATATAGAAGATAATTCTTCCTGAAATTTATAATATTCCTGTATCTTTTAAGAAATAAAATTATACATCGCATAATAATTATAGGTTAAAAAGCAGAAGAGTCCAGTGATTATAATTGAAGAAGATAGTAATATGTACATTTTAATTTCTGCTTGAGCATCTTTTTCTTGTTTCATCATTTAATGTTTGTATTTTCTGTGCAATGTTCTATGCTTTGCCTTTGGCCCAAAATATTTCCACTGAAAATCAATCTCTATCTTCACATTAAACAGTACTTGAGAATTCAATACCCATTTTGCCCTACATGATTGAGCTTGAGAAGGAGTGGATGATACGTAATGTTGCCTCCCATAAAGCTTCTTTTTCGCATTTTAGCAAACTAGAGACTCACGATTAAGATAAACAATCACCGCACTTGCACGCCAGCGCTGTGCACTGGTGTTTTTGGTTACTTTGTGAATCAGCTTCATGACATAACTTACATCTCTGGAGGATGTGCTGAACAAACTAATTCTAACTATTCAATCAGTCTGAACCCTTTCCTGAATCAGAATTGTTTTTTCTCTCTCCTGAAGTTTTCCGAGTGAAATGCACATGGAAGAGGTCCGTCAGCATCAGCTCTTCCCTAATCAGAAGTGTCCTTTGACCTCTACTCAGGGTGCGGGCGTTATGCACAGTTTTAGTTTACTCAGCTAAATACAATAAAAGCGGAAATCTCTAATGAGGAAAGGGAAAACAAAATACATTTCTGATACTTATAGATTGAGAAATTAATATCAATAGACTGAGAAAATTTTGTGAATTTTTGTGAGTTGAAACACTCATCAGTCAAAGAAATGCAGTTTAAAATTGGATTGGAATTAAATGTTAAAAACCATATTGTCATTGGACATAAATGTCATTAATACTAAGAATATACATAAACTTCAATACACTTTTCATTAATGTTACTTAGCCCTAATCCATGTTAAAAGTGTGGGGATTCACTTAAAATTGCCTCTTAATAATGAAAAAATAATGTTCAGAAAGGGAGCTCTAATTAGTAAACTCAATTTTGGAACTCCTTGGTTTTAGTAAAACTTTTATAAGAACAAGCATCAGTCGTATGTCTTTGGTTAGAAATTAATTACAGTCCCAAATTTGCCAACGAATTTTGAGTAAGACAGGATTTATGGGTTGTTATCCTAGCTTTTGCTTCTTTGTGAAAACTTTGGAAAAGTAATTGAGCAATTGATCCTAAGTTTCCTCATCTTGTTAAGAGAATTAAGTGGGTACCTGTTTCAGAATATTTGCACAAATATTTGTTAATAACTGATTTATCCTGGGACCTATTTATTCTGTTCTGGATCATGATTTTGCTTTTAAATTATTGTTAAATATATTACTATTCCAAGTCATCTTTGTCTCTTTCTGCCTTTAAACTATTTTCTCCCTTATGAATCTATTCTTCATGAATAACTTCTCCCTTCATCTTGCACGTGAGGGTTACATTTTCACAGTCCCACTACATAAAATCGCGTCTGTCCCATCCGTCACAGCTTCTCCCACTCATCCATAGAGCCAGTTCTAGAGTCACTGCAAATACCTTATAGTGCACTCGCATTTCTGGAAAATCCTTCCTAAATCTCCACTAATTGAAGTTTGTTCTCTAATGAATGTTCCAGAAGCACTGCTTCTGTCCTATATCTATTTACCCACCCCCCATTTTCTTCCCAATCTATTACAATCTAACTTCCGTTTATAACACTTTTACCCCAATCCCGTAGCAGAGAGGCCAGAGATTAAACATAAATCTTGTCATCCTGATCTGCCAAAATACTGTTCAGTGACTTGTTATTAACCTTATATTGAGAAAACAATCTAAAAATACTAGCCAACTTTAGCAAACTCTATATGATCTGAATACTACATAATTCTGCAACTTCTTCATATACAACTTTTCCCCTTTTTTATATGCTTCAATCACATAGATCATATTTTGGTTCCTGAAAAGGACCATTTTTTCCCTTGGAAACATTTTTACATTTATTCACTGTCCCTTCATGCCTCTGCAAACCAGTTTAGGTTCCTCCATTATCCCAAAGGTTTCATTTCATCACATTTATAATCAGTTCAAGTATGTTCCTCTTAAATTCTATGTGTGTCTTGTTTATCTCTTTCTTCCCAGTGTTTGGCACATTTCCTGGCATGTATTAGATGCTAAATTAACTTAGCTGTTAATTAACAGAGATACTAAGAAAAAAACTCTTAAAATAATTTTACACATAATTTGCTAGCTGCCTTAGGAAAGTAAATTTTTGTCAGTGTCCAGTGGCTCTGTAGTTTGTGGACATAATTTCCAAAGCTTGAGTGTAACAATAGCAGTCATATTCAAATTAAACTTGAGGAACTAGAAAAACAGAATACCCTCCTTTCTGGTATGATGTTCAAAGCATTTGCATTTTTAACATAGTCTTTATGCCCATTTTTATTTCAGAAAGACTTAGGGCATGACATATTATGTTTTTTATAGTTTTAGAGAGCGCTTAATACTATAAAATTTAATTTAATTTTATCTTCCATAAAATTGTAAGTTGATATTATACAATAGAAATATCTGTTGGGTGGCCAGGAATATTTTACCTGTAGCGTTTGAAATTACTGTAAAAAATAATCAGAAGCGAGGGATCTATATCCAAATTTTACATCATTCAAGAATATTTGGGAAGCTTGTTATCATCAAATATTCTCCCTGCAAGTGTTTCAAATTGGATTCTGGATAACTTTAAGTAAGGATCTTTATAACCTGATGATATTATAGATATTTCCAACTTTCTTAATTATTCTCTTCATTTGTTTCTCTCTCCCTCTTTTTTCTTTATAGTGAAGAACAAGCAACCCTCCTTAGGGGGCCACTCAATTAAATGAAATAATCTGTTTAGTGTGAATACTACAAGATAACAAGCTTGAAATGGGTATATATTTATACAAAGGGATAAAGTCAGCTGTGACACAGCAGTGTCCTAAAAATATCTATGTAGTGCCTAATATTAGGCTAAATGTTCCATAGCCAATTGAGTTCAGGCAGCCACATTTGAGATGAATGAAAGAAAGATGGATTTACTTAAGATAATAATTAAAATATGTTTTTAGAGTTTAAGTTTCATCTCTTTAAATGACCAGGAAAATCAAAATTAGAAATGAGTAAATATATGAGGTATGCCAAGATAAATAAAACTTGTTTTATTTTTAGATTTAAAAAGATCATATATATGATAATCACAAAAATTAATTACCATGAGAACCATGTCATATGTGCTACATTTGCTTAAACATTTTTATTATATGTCTTTTCATATTCCTTTTAGTTTGGGGTTTGCTATCTGTTCAAAGTCAAATATAATCCTCTATAATCGTATTTGCTGTTGTTGCTGATCATGTGTAAGTATGAGTGTGTGTGTGTTTGTGTGTGTGTATACATGTGATTGAGACAACTGAGGAAGGGATTTTAAAATTATGTTACCATGTGACTCATCTTAACTTAATGTGACTTTTCAAAAAATTTAAATCATTTTCAATAGCTTAATATTTGCCGTCACTTAAAATATTAAAAGAAGTCTCAAAAGATCCAAAATATTTCAAAAATCATTTTAAAAAGTATAATTCTAAAACACAATTTCATCTTATCAATATCAATATATGTAAAATTATGTACTGCCTCTCAGGTGGCTTTGTGGAAGCCAACATTCAATAAGCTTTTCTAAAATAATGTATATGGTCTTTTACCCTCTTTTTGTAAAAATTATTTTACAATATCTATTAACTAAGAAAAATGTGCAAACTAAAAAGAGAAAATCAACAGAGACAAAAAAGTGAGAATTAATAGAGAATTACATGATTAAAATTAAAGTTAAAACTAGCAAAAATGGAGAGGGTTGAATAGCAGCAGGAGCAGTACATTTTCCACAATATAATACTTCATGGAACAGAGCAAATATTATCATAAAATTATATGCAGAACGATGGTCAATATGCTCTAAGCTAATATTATTTATACTCAAGGTCAGTTTTTCAATATTAGCTGTATCTTTATATAGTTAAATATAATTAATTTTTACAGGTTATATATGTATATATCCACAAACATATATACACACGTATATATTTCATTTATTATAAGTAGACTTGCAGTCCTTCTAACCTATCTTTATAAAAATTGAATCACTTTTTGTAAAACATTGTTTGACCTTTTGGTGGCCCAGTGTGGTTATGGCACACATAAATTTTCATTATCATAAGTGAATATACTGAAAATTATTGCTCTTTAATAAGTGATTTTTTAACATTATAAAATGTAAGTAATCCAGTCTCTTTG
Source organism: Lepilemur ruficaudatus (assembly GCA_963574885.1). Taxonomy (NCBI): domain Eukaryota; kingdom Metazoa; phylum Chordata; class Mammalia; order Primates; family Lepilemuridae; genus Lepilemur; species Lepilemur ruficaudatus. Next base: position 874 of record CAUYRT010090838.1, on the reverse strand, counting down.
TGTACAAAAGTTGGTGAAACTTTTGAAAGTATCCAGATTATATCCATTTTTTAAAAAAGTTTTGTTTTATAAGCGTTATAAGAAATCTTAGCCTTTAAGTTAGCTAACAGGATTATATAGACTGGTTTCACTTACCATTATGCTTCTGCTGTTTCAGTCTTGGATTTTTTAGTATTTTCATTTCATTTTGTTTTAAATTGAGATGGGGCTTTCACTATGTTGTCCATGCTGGTCTCAAACTCCTAGGCTCAAGGAAACCTTCTAATTCAGCCTCCAGAGTATCTGGGGTTACAGGTGTGTGCTACCACGCCTAGCTCTAGTGTGTTCACTTTGATCATACAGACGTTCATTCACTGAGCGTGAAATTCAGCACTGAGTGCACATGAACATAGCACTCAAGACTCCAACATTTATGGGGCTTGCACTCTAGTGTTCAGGATACAAAACTAGGACAGAATGGAAAGTGGGGTGGATGTTAAAACAGAAGAAATAACTGCTATCCCAGGGGGTCACAGTGCTCTGCAAACGTGGAGGCGATTTGAGGGATTGAAAAGGAGGCAACGGTGACCAAACTGAAACCTTGAGGGTAAACTGGAATTTTCTAAGTGAAAATTGGCATATTTGGGGATTTTTAGAATTATGAGAGATGAGGAAAATCTGCCCAGCAGAGGAAATAATGTGTTTAAAGAACATTAAGTAGAAAAACATTTCTTCTTGTAGGAGATAAAGCAGCTTAGTTAGCCTGCAACCCTCACAATGGCCTTCTTCCATAACTCCTATATTGGGGAGCTGTGTGTGTGTGTGTGTGTGTGTGTGTGTGTGTGTGTGTACCTGAAGCTTTCTCAAATTTTCTGCAGATGTGAGCTCTTCAGGA
>CAUYRT010090834.1:0-11115 GCA_963574885.1 Lepilemur ruficaudatus | reverse complement strand
CCATTTTCCCTTGTAGTTCTATCAATTTCTTTTCCCTGGTGCCTTGATGCTCAGTTTTTAGGTACATATATATTAAGAAGTATATGCTGTAGAATGGAATCCTTTATTACTATGTTATGCATCTCTTTATCACTAATAATTTTCCTTGCTTTGAAATTTGTTTTGTGCAAAATTAATACAGCTAATCCAATTTTCCTTCAAAATAAATAAATAAATAAATAAATAAATAAATAAAAATAAAAATAAAGTAGAATCCTGATTGGTTAATCTGAACAGGCTGAGTCACACCCCAGCATCAGCACCTGTAGCAAGCAGAAGGTAGAAGCCAAAAAATAATAATAATAATAAAAAAAATAAAAGCCATTCTACTCCTTCTTCCCTACTAAGAGAATACTACATTTTTAGGAGTGACAATGTGGACAGCTTCTTGGGATAAATCATAATTAGTCAAATCAATCACAAAAATGTTTTTTCCATTTCAAGATGCCTGTTTTCTAAGTATCTCCTGCTGCTAGGGTTTGCCACATGACTGAGTTCCGACCTAAGATGTCAATGGAAATAACCTGGATTTCTGATAAAATTTTACTTGCCTGATAAAAGTGATAGAAATTTGTGAAAAGAAATTATTTTACCCCATAATTGTCATCCTGATTGAATGCTAGTATGAGGATGTGATGCCAGGTGCAGGGGCAGCCATTTTGTAACCATGAAGATAAGGCCAAGAGAATTGCAGAACCTAGTGTAGTGTCCTGTCATAATTGAGCCAGAGATATAAACTCTGGCATTTCCTACCCCCCAGACTTCCTGATAAATAAACACAGTTAACCTTACTGCTTAAGCTACTTCGTGGGTATTCTAATAGTTACGATTCATCTAAAATATACAAGAAGATTATAAGGAAAAGGCATTTTGTTCTGGTCAAAGTGTACAGACTTGCAGTTACAAGGTAAATAAATTCTGAGGACCTAATATATGGCAGAGCAACTATAGTTAATAATAATGTATTGTATACTTGAGGTAATGGATATGTTAATTAGATTGATGGTGGTAATCATTTCACAATGTATAAATAAGTCAAAGCATCATATTGTGCACCTTGACAATATACAAGTTTTGTCATTTGTATCTCAATAAAGCTGAAAAGAAAAACAATTAAAACCATCTTCCCCCTGCTTTTAAATAACAAGCATTTGTCTAGTGCATGCTATTTATGAGGTATAATTTTGGGTACTTTCCAGACATTGCCTGGGTCGTCACACAACAACCCCGTGAGATCTGGATCCTCTGTATTTCAAACCTGAGAAAATGGCATCAGAGTAGTATTGCTATCTGAAGCCTCACAGCTAGTGAGTGATGGAGTCAGAATCATTAGGCTTCAGAAGGAGGTAATGTCCTTGCATCATTTCTCCTCTTCTGTTAGCTCATTTTTGAGAGGCTATGTGATCCACATTACACAGGTGACTTTATTTAAGCACCAGGCATATGGAATGAGTCTCTTCATCTCTTTTTTTTATACATGATTGGCAGTTAGGTTTGTGGGTGGTGTGTGCATGTCCCTTGCAGTGTTCAGACCCAGAGTCCATGCTCTGCCTGTTGAATCCAGCCCGTAATGACCTATTTCACCCTTAATGACCCATGCCCACTGAACACACAGGTCTCTAAACCCTGCCCGCATCTCAAACTGGCTGCTATTTCAACTTGTAATTCATAGCCAGGATTCTAGAAAGGGTTACCTGTGCCTGTTGAGTTTTCTGAAAGAATGAATTTCTTTGTTTGAAGTTATGGAAAAAACTAATATATCCACAATGTTCAGGAATAAAACATATAAACTGGTTTATGATGAAGCCTTCCTCTTGTCTCTGTCCCCAGTCTTTCAAATGTCTTCCTTTCCAGCCCCAACCAAATGGTAAACTTTCTTGGAGTTTACTATATATCCTGGTTTAACTGTTTTCTGTCACTGTAACAGAATTACTGAGACTAAGTAATTTATAAAGAAAATAGGTTCATTTAGCTCACAGTTCTGCAGGCTGGGAAATTCAAGGGGCATGGTGCTGAGGGCTTTTGTTCTGTATCATAACATGGCACAGAAGGTCAAAGCAGAAGCAAACACATGTGAAAAGAGACCGAATATGAGGAGGAACCTCCCTTTATAACAATGCGTTACCTTGGAAACTAATCCATTCCTATGAGAACTAATCCAGTCTCTCAAGAGCAAGAACTCACTCATTACAGCAGGAAGGGCACCAAGCCATTCACGAAGGGTCTACACTTACAACTCAGACACCTTCCACTAGGCCCTACCTCTCAACACTGCTGCACTGGCAGTTAAACTTCAACGTGAGTTTTAGCAAGAACAAACCACATCCAAACCATGGCACTTGCATACATTTGTTTAATGGAGGTGGCATCCATGGATGTATACCCTTCCCCCCTTACCCAAGTAGTAACGTAATTCACAATATCCTGCACCTTGCTTTTGTTCCTCCTTAATGATATGAAAGAAAGAAATTTTATTTTTTGAATCAGACTCTCACTCTGTCACCCGGCTAGAGTGCAGTGATGTCATCATAACTCACAGCAACTTCAAATTCCTGGGCTCAATTGATCCTCCTGCCTTAGCCTCACAAGTAGCTGGAACTACAGGCGCTTGTCACCACACCCAGCTAATTTTTCTGTTTTTGTGGAGGTGGGGTCTTGTTCTCAATCAGGCTGGTCTTGAACTCCTGACATCAAACAATCCTCCTGCCTAGGCCTCCCAGAGTGCTAGGATTACAGGCGTGAGCCACTGCACCCAGCCTGAAAGAATGAATTTTTAACAGTCAGTTTTACATACTAGTCACTGGTGACATTTTGGAACTTGAGATTCCTCCTTATGCTTCTCGCACCAGGACGGCTCCCAATCCCCCTGCTTCACTGGTTCCATTCAGGCATCCTGAATCCAAACCTTAGCAGTTTCCAAATAATTTCATAAAATTATGAGAGTTCACTTTATGTAAACTATGTGCCACCTTGCAAAAACTAGTCCCCATAATTCATTTAAACAAGATGCCACCAACCTTTGCTCTTCATCCCCCGGCTATATCATCTTCAACTAGTAGTAAAAGAAATTCAATTGGTGTTTATCATGCCCAGCACAAATACTGTGTTTCCCAGCGTCAGCAACTTTCCTACCCCCTAGTGGCAGTTTTCAAGATAATACCTTACTTTTTGTTTCAATTTACGCATGATCTCTCTTTCTATTTTCTCAGAAGTTGGATACACTTTTTACTTCCTTGTAGACAAATAAATTGACACCAAGATAAGTGACTGTGTTTAAGTCTGGCCATTTTCCCTAGAATATCTCTCTTGATAAGGAATCTTAAAAATCTTGGACAACCTCTTTGCTTGAATTTCCCGACTTGGGGGTACTCCTACCTTCTGCTCTCAACAAGGTGGTTTTTGGAGTTAGGATTGGTTTTTAGTCCCTGGTCTCCCACCGTCTTTCCTTCCCTGTCCTGTCCTTCTCCTTCAAGGAAAGGGAGAAGCCAGGTGGTACTGTGTATCCAGTGCTGCTGGGCCCTCCTCAGCAATAAAGTAACTGGGAAAATCACCCATTTCCCAACATCCTGAGGTAGCTTCTGAGCTGATTAATCAAAGATTGTAAAATATGCCCAGCTCTTCTCTCTCCAGTTAGGAATAGAGACCTTCAGGTCTTGGCTTACTCAGATTCTATGCATAAATGGAAGTGTGAAAATTCAAACCAGAGAAGCACACATTTTATAAAAGGAAAACAAATATTCTTTGAAAGTGTCTTGCACCTACTGAATTTTGTTCTCAAAGTCCTCTAACATGATGAAACATCTACCTCTTGGGGCTCCTTTTCCTGAAGTGGTTGTCAGACCACTCTGGCAGCTCCAGAAGGTGCTTATCATTTGTATAATATAACTTTAGCCTGACCTAAATCTATGGATTCCCTTTAAGGATTCTTTTCTTCATTCAACAAATCTTTACATTGTGCTTAAGATTGCTATAAAAGTATGACTTAATTATCGCAGGTGTTCTTATTTAGGTGCACAGAAATTTGTGCCACTGTAGGCATAGTTAGTTGCCAACTGCTAATTTTCATTCCCTCTAAAGCACCTCTCTACCAAGTCTTGAAATCGTTTGCTCTTTCTGAATGTCTTCTGGCTGTTTTCATAAGAAAAAGAATTACATAAGTAGTTTACAGAACTCTAAACCCAGTTATTTGTTTGAATGACAATTATTCGGGCTGATTTCAAGTAAATTGTCATCTGATCCTCTGGCCTCAAGGACAGAATAAGTCTATTTCCCAAATAAATAAATATGTCATTGACTTTTCATTCAGATCATTGTTACCTTAATTGAAAATATTTAATTTGTAACATTAGCCAGTTAAATTTTGACTACACAATCAAAATGAAGGAAGATTGAATTTTCTAGGAAAGTAGCCAAACTGGATCAAAATTACTTATACATCAACGCAGATTGCTTGTTGGTTTGCTCTGTTGCCAGGACTCTTTGGTTGAAATCCCAGCTCCAATGTTTACATGTTAAATGACCTTAAGTTTATTATTATATAACTTCTCTGAGACTCCATATGTTCATCTGCAAAGAGTGAGGATGATAACTGTGGGGAATAATACCAACATTATTGGGCATGGATTGAGTTAATTGAGATTAATTGCATTACTATAGATAAGGTAAAAATCTGGTTTTATTATTTCATTTTTGCCTAAGCTCTGTTTTTAATCCCTCAAAATAAAAATCTTATTGGTTTTGGTTTTCAAAAGAAAAGAGTATTATTTCATAGACTTCTGATTTCCTAGAATGCCACAGAAACAAAAGAAATTGAATTGTAGAAGCCAAGCATGCAAAAAAGTAAGCATTTTCATGTGTGTTATTGATGTAGTAATATATAAAATCTCCTTATTATGTGTTTATATATGGTTAACATTCATTACATACCTCTTTTGAAATCACATTTGTCTATTTGATATCCTAGATAAGTTATAAAATGGGTAAAGGAGATCATAATCTGAGAGAATGGGAAGAGAGAGGATGCAACTGGGAGATGGTATAAGCATGGGAGAAAGAGTAGAGGTCAAACATTTAAAAATGATGTGAACTAAAATGTTAGTAGTGATTATACCTTTTCAATGGAATTGCAAGTGATTTGTTTTCTTTTTATATGCTTTGGCATTAGAAAAATTTTACATAATATGTATTACTTTATAATTAGAAAAAATTAGAGTTGATAATCCTAAAAGTGACAATTCTGCAAAATGTCCATCATACACATTTAGAAGAATATTTATTGTTTTTTAAAAAAGTTTCATGCATCTGTATTTCCTGAGTTTTCACCTGTGATTAAATTTTTAATAATGGAAAAGGAAATGTGTCATTTGAGAGGTTTTTGATTTTTGGGATTGTCCTGAAATCAATGCTGTATCTGGGACATACTTTTTCTACTTTTGACTTATTTAATATTAAAATATATTGAACTTTGCATATTTTCATTTTTTAGTGCAATTCACTGTAAATATGTAAATAGTCTTTAGTAAATCATATAATATTCCTTATAACATGTCCAAATTCATCTTAGAATCACAGAATATTGGAATAATAATGTACCTTAGAGAAGATCTACCTTAGGGGTACAACATTGATGATTTTTGGCCATTTTTAGGTCCATAGAGTACTTTAAAATACTGTATGACTAAAGTAAATAAAATATTTTATTTTAAAACAAGCAGCATTAGTTCTCAAAGTCTTACATTCAACCAGATTCATAGATTTATGTAAATTCCAAGCCTTCTTGGGACAACTGAGTTTGCAATTCCCATTTATGGAGTTATCTAGCTCCACTTTTCCTAATTTAGATTCCAAGGGCAGACATTTCAAATATCATCAGTGACCTCTGGTGCTTGCAAATAAATATGATGGTGAGACCTACTGACTAAGTTTAAGCATTAGAAATAAAGTCAGGCTGGGAGCAGTGGTTCACACCTTTATTCCTAGTACTTCGGGAGGCAGAGGCAGAAGGATTGCATGAGTCCAGGAGTTTAAGACCAGCCTGGGTAACGTAGTGAGATCCCATCTCTAAAAAAAGAAAAGTAAAATAAAAAATTAGCTGGGTATGGTGGTGCACATCCAGCTACTCTGTGTAGTCCCAGCTACTCAGGAGGCTGAGGCAAGGGGATCACTTAAGCCCAGGAGTTTGAGGTTGCAGTGAACTATGATTGTGCCACTGCACTCCAGCCTGGGCAACAGAGCAAGATTCTGTCTCTAAAAAAAATAAATAAAAGAGTCAATAGCATTGGTATTTAGGGTGGTCTTTGTACTATGGGATGGATTAATCTATCACTTGGAGCAGAGAATTGAGTATCATATATAAAAATTAATAATAGTCACTGCTACTTATTTACTATTTATATGCCAGGAACTAAACTAGACATTTCATACACATCATCTTCTTGAGCGCTCAGACAGCCTATAAGGTGGGTTTGCATTATCCTGTTTTACAAGTGAAGAAACTGAAGCTTAAAGGATAACTTGTTCAGGTCGCATAGCTACTAATTGAGTATGTTCCCTTTTTATCTTTTAAACATTTGCCAGCCCCCATACAAATATTAAAGACTTGAACTACTAGATCACATGTCTTTTGGGATTATATTCTAGGTTTGGAAATAACCCAACATAGTTTCTTCACTAGCCTGAGGTCTCTATTAGTGGCAATATGTAATTACGACATTCAGCCGATATCTGTGTTCTAAACTTTGGGAATGGAGAGGAAGTCGAGAGGAATGTGCGGTAGAAAGGGACCCCAAACAGATCCATTACAAATCAAGGTGTTAATCTTATAAAGTGAGTGCTGACAGACTACAACAGCTTATTGGAGCTGTTATCATAGCTGCTTATTAATAGCACATATTATTGATGATGGGTATTATGTAATGAGAATCTCATAGTTGAACATGCAGAGTGATGATATTGAACTTATATTTCTAAGGGGAAATTATTTGGTATAATCAGAGGTAAGGAAAACCCTCATTCCATTTTTTTCCCTATAAAATATCATAGCTGGAAATGTAAATAACTATAAATTTTGAAAAATATTCATGGGCTCTGACTGACCATATTAGAGAGGATCCAGAGTGAGCATTAAGATTATTTGTAATTTCTTGTCATGGAAAATATAGGCTGCAACTTATTTAAAGTAACAAATCTGGTTTGCAGTGTTGTTTATTATGTTCATTGAACCCAGACATTTGTTTATCTGATATTTCCCATATTTTGATCATACTTTTCAATTTATCTTCTCTTGTATCTTCAGAAGTTTTGGAGCACCTACCCAAAAGCAAATCAGAGAGAGGGTAATTAGTGGAAGAAGATGGCAAAGTCTGTCTTGTGCCAGGTGCATACTAAATCTAGTTATAGCTCCACATAAATCTCATTACCATTGTATTTCATTTTTGTATTCTCATCAGATTTTTGTACCTGCAGGGTTTTACTCTTATCTTGGAGTGGAAGAAACAGTTTGTGATTGAACTAGCTATATAAGTTGGCTCAGAAAAAGAAAAATTTTGTTTCATATGAGGTTGTGGACAGTACAGAGCAGAAAGGAAAGCAGAGTAAGGACAATTTGGCCCATCCCTCTTCCCGGTCTTCTCCCTCTGCCCCGCCCTCTCCTGTCTCTTCACAGGGTGTGGTTCTCACAGCCAGTGCCTGAGTGTCCAGCAGCCACCTGAGAACGAGGCCCAGCTGCACCCTGGGGAAGCATGCCTGTGCGCCTGGTGCTGGGGAAGGAGACAGATGCAGCTGTTTATTAAGGGTTCCCCTGTGCCACATGCTGTGTGAGGCAGCAGTTTACAGGCACAAGGGACTTAATCTTTGGGGAAATCAAAGATTAAGATTCCCCCCTATTCCCCCCATTTTACTCCCTGCTCAGAGGGAGTAGATGAAGGTCCAAGATCATATGGCCAGAAAGTGAACTGGGTTCTGGAACCCTCTGATCCTATTTTAAGTGTGTCATTCCCTGCTACCTCCATCTCCATCCCCATCCGCACTGACACTTCCGCCAATCCTGACCTGGAACCAAAGGAAGGAGGAACTCTGGGGGAATCCTCAAGTAGGAATCTGATGACCTGAATTCCAATCCCCCTCTACCTCGTACTTGCCAAGGTACCGGGGTAAGACCCAAATCTGACCCCCAAACTTCTCACCTCTAAAACAGGGATAATATCATTTGTCCTGCCCTTATCCTGGGTTTTAAATGAATCAAATGAGGTGGTATGTGCACAAGTATATATCAGGAGTAAGATATTTCAATCAGCCATGCTAGAGAGAAGTGTAAAAATGTTCAAGGGTTTCCTGGCAGAGTAAAACTCTCTTGATCAGAAAACAAAAGACCTTCATGGATTTTTCAAAAAGACTTTGCTACCAAGTGCATTTGCTTTTGCTTCACCACAAGAAAAGAAAGGAAAAAATAAGAGTGATAGCCATAATCCTACTTTCTCCTGAACATCATGCAAAGGTCAAATCTGGCCATTCCTCTTTTATTAGCCCAGATATTAAGAAAATATAGTCATTAAATCTCCTTCTTACCAAATCAAAGGATCAATAGTGCTAATACTTTTTATGCAATGTTGGTTAAGAGTTCAGGAGCCAAAGACAATCACCCAGAGAAGAAACAGCCAAGAAACATTAAGTTAATTTCACTCTGCTTGAGCAAGGAGGTTGGGAGGGAAACAGCAGGTCAAGCTCCAATTGAGAATACTTAAAAATTAATGAGAAAAAAATATCTACCTCATTCATTTCAGTTTTAGTGACTGTATCTCTTCCTCTGAATTATATATCCTATTTTAATACAGCATACCCTACTTTTATTTCAGTTACTTAAATGAAGAGCTCTAGTATTTTAGAAAAAGCATAGCTGAACGTGAAAGTCGGCTACACTCCTTTGAACTGAGTTAATCCTGTTAGTGGAAGTCTGGCTACAAAAACCAGACACCAACATTCAAGTGGTGGCATCCACAGCCACTTAATGGCCCCGATATCTACTGGCAGCACTCTTGTAGATTTCTCCGCACATTGCTTGTTTCAGGCAGGGCACTTAGCTGCAGAACAATAAAAGCTGACTTTGATTAACTCCATCAAAACATAACTTATTGAAAAAATATGTAACACCTTGAAGAATGGACAGGAAGGCTGGAGAAGTGGGGGTGGAAACGAGGCAAGAGCAGAGGGAAGCTGGGGCTCCAGAAAGCCAAGGTGATGCCAACGGAAAGCGTCTGGATCAGGGGCACCTGCCACCAGCACTGGCTGTAGAATCAATTCTAAACTCTGCTACTTCTTCTCATCACCACCACCAGATACAAAGTCCTGGGAGCATCTCATTATGTGTGTGCTCTTGTTCCTGCTGCCAGGGAACAAGGAGAATAAATATTTCAGCTTTTCATCTTCTGACACAGTGGTGGATTCCTCAGGCAAGAGCTTTGGTAGGATGGGCAGCTAAGGATTGACTAATTTGTCGATGTATTTTAACACATCTTATGAACTACATACATCTCACTTGTTTTATTGTCTTCTAAAGCAGAACTGAATATTCTTGAACAATATAGCAAACATTCATTACACCACCATATTGAGAGATAGTAGTGATGTGAATTAGATGACAATAGTCTGCAGAGAATGGCAAGGGAGGGAAATGGAGAGACTCAGAAGTAATATTGCCAGGAATTGTTGTCTGAGCATAGGGCTGATGGACAGGAAGGGGCCAAGGCTGACCTCGCGTTACTGGCTTGGGCATCTGAGTTAATGGTAATTGAAAGGGACAGCCTTGCAAAAATAATGGGAAAATACCTAATCCTACAGTTTCCCCAGTTAACAGTTAAAGATCCATCCTATGAGTTCTCTCACTAACAGGCACCCTGCAGGAGTTCTGTTTTGTACAACTCCTGGAAAGAGCTGAATGAACACAAAAGATGTGTAAATCTCTCTCTTTCAAATTTGTTTTTTTTTTTTTTTTTTTGAGAACCTGCTTTTACAGAGTTCCTGAGTAAACAGCAGAAGAACGAGCTACAGCCTCAACCACATCTTGGGGACAGAGTCACATCTCCTGTGATAATCCCTTCTCCAAGGAAGACAGGAGTCTTGGACTTTGACATCCTTGGAGTTTTTGTTATCTACCTGCTGACGCTTTTGTTATCAACTGACAGCCATCACTATTTTTTTCTCTCTTTGTCCCCATAAAAGCAGCAAGCCACTTGGCATCTCTGCTGGCACCCCCTTCTCTTTCTTTGGGATGCTGTGCCATCTCTCTGCTCTTTCCCCACACCTTCTCTCTCTCTCTCTCTCTCTCTCTCTCTCTCTCTCTCTCGTCTCTTTTTCCTCTAAAAGGATAAAATAAACATTTTTAAGCTTATATACCTTAAACCTTTTTTTAATGAATAAAACTCATATACCTTAAACTTTGCATGAGAAATCTTTCTCCACCCATGCCATGAGCACCTACTAAGCTTTCCACCCTAACAGTAATACCATCCGTGCAAAAAACACCAGGAAGAACCACCATTATGTGGAGAAAGAGGTTGAGTGGAGCTTTGCACGGGATTGAGTTTAGGTGCACTGGAGAGGGGAGATTCCCAAAGGGATGTGTTGGCTGGGTACTCGGATGTACAAATGTGCAGCTCAACAACGAGGTCTGGCCTGGAGACACAGGTGTGGGTGTCACCAGTAAGCAGAGGGTAAACAGAGTCACGGGAGTGTGCAGCAGGGTTCAGAGTGTGGCTGTGGGAGAGGGTGGCCGAGGTGGAGGGAGGTGAAGATCTCTGCCTGAGGAGGCCAAGGAAGAGTGAGGCAGGGTGTTGGATCCACTGGAGTCACCCAGAAAAAGGTCAGGGAGGCGGCTGTACTGTAGTGCCCGGGTTCTCAGTAAGACAACTGGGAGGTCAGTACGTGACCTTCAAAGGGAGGGGCAGAGGGAAGCACCCTGAGTGGCCTGCACTTCAAGGGAGCCAGGGGTCTGCACGTAGCGGGAGGAATGAAAGTCTAGAAATGTCAATAAGGAGCGAGGACAGAGGCAGCTCTCACGGCCGTGGCATGTGGCAGAGTCCA
>CAUYRT010090831.1:0-57657 GCA_963574885.1 Lepilemur ruficaudatus | reverse complement strand
GACCGAAGTCCCCATTTTCTTCCTGCAGCTGGGATTCCCAGCTTCTAGGGCTCGCTGAGTCCTGTCTTCCTCCCCTAAGCAATTTTTTTTTTTTTTTGAGACAGGGTCTTGCTCTGTCACCCAGGCTGGAGTGCAGTGGCATCATCATAGCTCACTGCAGCCTCCAACTCCTGGGCTCAAGCGATCCTCCTGCCTCAGCCTCCCGAGTAGCTGGGACTGCGTCCCACTTCCCTTGCTCTTTTAAGGACTCATGTGATCTAATAATTCGATAATCCAGGATCATCTGCCTGTCTGAAGATCCTTAAGTTAATTACATCTGCAAAGTCCCTTTCTCCAGTGAAGTTGCATAGTTACCGGTCCCGGGAGGTCAGCTTACCGACCACCTCTCTCAGCAAAACTCCAGTCCTCCCTGAGGCCACAAAGCCATGTGTGCTCATCACTGTCTCCATCCACATGGGTCTCCCCACTGTTCTCCAAACTCACCAGGCTCCTCGCTGCCTCAGGGCCTTTGCACTGGCTGTTCTCAGATGCCTGAATCACCCTCCCCCAGATATGTGCATGTCTCCTTCCCCCCTCCTCCAGGTCTCCCTTTACATGTCCCCCTCCCCAGGGAAGCCTCCCTTGATACGTACACACACACACTGCCCCAGGATATAACCACAGATATTTATTCCATGTTTGTCTCCTGGGACCCCACTGCCCCAGGATATAACCACAGATATTTATTCCATGTTTTTCTTGTCCAGCTAATTTCTTTCTATTTTTAGCAGAGACGGGGTCTCGCTCTTGCTCAGGCTGGTTTCGAACTCCTGACCTCAAGCGATCCACCCGCCTGGGCCTCCCAGGGTTCTAGGATTACAGGGATGAGCCACCACCTGGCCATCTGGATGTTTTGAAAACACAGAGGCCTCAGGGCCTTTGCATATGTTCTGCCAGCACAAACCTGGCCCTGGCATCGGTATGGCTTGCTCACTGTCTTCATTCAGACCTGGGGCACCGACTGTCCCCCGGTGTCCCTTTTCCGTGTCTCTCTGCCCCTCTCTCTCTCATTTGGTAAGCAGTTTTATTTTTTTATTATGGTAAAATATCCACAACACAAAACTTACCATCATAACCATTTCAAGCACACAACTCAGCTGCATTAAGCACATTCACCATGTGCGACTGTCACTTCTGTCTAGTTCCAGAACTTTTCCATCACTCCGAAGAAACCTGGTGCCCGTGAAGCGGTCACTCTCCAGTCAACTCCGTCCCCCCACCCCCGTTCCTTTTCCTTGTCTTTTATTCTAATAGAACATCCCTGTTCATTGCTGGGAGCGCAGGTGTCTGGGACAAAGACTACATTTCCCAGCCTTCCTTGAAGCTCGTGTCATGTGAGTACATTCTGGCCAATGGCGCGCGAGCAGCTGTGCCGTGGGAACCTCCCGGGAAGGATCCGGGCTTCGCCTTCATTTTTGTCCTTCCCGCGGGCCAGAGGGTGGATGATGCTCCACCCTGGCGGTGGTAGCGCAGGAGAAAGGAATGGCCTGGGCCCCCACCACCCCAGCCCTGGAACACTCACAGTCAGACTAAATAAGTGAGAACTAAATAAAGTTCTTTATTGTTTGAGGCACTGTGAGCCAAAAAAAAAAAAAAGAAAAAGAAAAGAAAGAAAGAAAGAGGCTGCCTTCATCGACCATTATGGGGATTCAGTGAAGTAGCATTGACACCTAAAGCATCTAGCCTGTGCCTTGTACATAGTAGGTGCTCAATAAATGTTCGTTGTTCCTGCACTCTCTCTGGTTTTGGGAAGGAGATGCCCTTGGGCCACTGGGCTGGCTTATTAGGGATGTCACTAATAGTTGTATAAAGAAGACAGGACGTGTGGCATCCAGGCTAAGTGTGGTGGCTCATGCCTGTAATCTCAGAGGTTTGGGAGGCAGAAGCAGGAGGATCACTTGAGGCCAGAAGTTCGAGACCAGCCTGGGCAGCATAGTGAGACCACATCTCTACAAAAAAAATCTAAAACGTAGCCGGGTATGGTGGTGCCCGCCTGCAGTACCAGGTACCTGGAGGCTGAGGCAGGAGGATCGCTTGAGCCCAGGAGTTGGAGGCTACAGTGAGCTAAGATTGGGCCACTGCACTCCAGCCTGGGCGACAGAGCACACCCTCTCTCTCTCTCTCTCAAAAAAAGTGGCATCAGCGTGGGTCATCCTCTGTCCCCTCCACCTCATGGTCAATGGGTGGGCCTGCTCTGTGTCCTGGGAGCTGAGCTCTAGGGCTGCACTCCTGGTCTCCCTTGTCCTCTGGTTTGGGGTTGGATTCAGCCAGTGGAGGCATCAGTCAGAAATAAGAAAGGCTGACGTTCCTCTACAGCCTCCCTCCTGCTGGGGGAACCCTCTCCCTCTTCCTAAGGGAACTTCATTTCCTGCAGTCAGCCACATCCTTTCCTTAGAAGCTGCTTCGCTAAACCCCCAGAGCTTGCCGCTAGCCCCCGACCCGCCATCAGCCCCGTGCGCAGGGCCCGCCCCAGTTTCTTGCAAAACTTTTTGATGAACCTGCTCTGACTACTAAGTGGTTAAAAATATCCACTCCGCCCAGGCAATTTTGCTAAGCTCATGTCAGGGGGAGGAAGAGAGACTCCGGAGAGCTCACAAATGAAGCAAATTGCTGAAAATCGGATTTTTACTGTCTTATCTAGGAGCCACATGAGAGGAGAGGAGATTGCAATTTCTGCTAGAACTTTCTCACATCCCCGAGTTTGGGGCGTGCAAGTGGTGGGGAGGAGCGGAGAGAGAAGGTGGGGAGAGAGAAACAGAAGACAGAGGCGTGAGAAGAAAGGAGCAGGAAGAGAGGGGAGGAAAATTGTGCGAGAGAAAAGGAAGACAGTCATGACACATTTGGGCAGAACTGAGAATGGTACCGGAGCCACCAGGGGCTTTGGGTGCCAGGACTCCAGCCAGGGGCACCTCAGGGGCTGTTCCACTGACAAAGCCCCTTGGCCCACGGTGCCCCTAGCTGTAATTGCAAAGCAAGACTGTGCAATACAAAGGGGCCACTCACCCCATTTTACTGACAAGAAAACTGAGGCTAAGAGAAAGGACGCATTTAGCCAGGCGCGGTGGTGCGTGCCTGTAGTCCCAGCTACTCGGGAGGCTGAGGCAGGAGGATCGTTTGAGCCCAGGAGTTGCAGGTTGCTGTGAGCGAGGCTGACGCCATGGCACTCTAGCCTGGGCAACAGAGTGAGACTCTGTCTCAAAAAAAAAAAAAAAAAAAAAAAAACCGCATAGAAGGTGCAAAAGGAAGGGTTAACCCTAATGTAAACCATGGCCTTTAGTTAATAATAACGTATCAACCTTTGCTCGTCAGTTGTAACAAATATACCACACTAATGCACGACATTAATAATAGGAGAAATGGGGGAGGCGGTAGAGAAGCTATATGGAAATTGTGCTATCTGTATATTTTTTCTGTGAACCAATATCTTCTCTAACAAATAAAGTCTAATAATTTATTTTTTATTTATTTATTTTTTGAGACAGGATCTTGCTCTGTTGCCCAGGCTGGAATGCAGCAGCCCCATCATAGCTCACTGCAAGCCTCAAACTCTTGGGCTCAGGTGATCCTCCTGCCTCAGCCTCCTCAGTAACTGGAACTACAGGCATGCACCATCATGCCTGGCTAATTTTTAAATTTTTGGTAGAGATGGGGTCCTGCTATATTGCCCAGGCTGGTCTTAAACTCCGGAGCTCCAGTGATCCTCCCACCTCAGCCTCCCAAAGTGCTAGAATTACAGGTATGAGCCATCACACTCAGCCTAATTTTTTTTTTAAAGCACAGAGTGGTTTCTTGAAGCTGGAATGAAGGAGATTTGGAAGGTAATAGAAGCTGGGCACCATGGCATGTGCCTGTAATCCCAGCCAGTAAGGAGGCTGAGGCAGGAGGATTGTTTGAGCTCAGGAGTTTGAGGCTAACCTGGACGACATAGCAAGACCCTGTCTAAAAAAACCAAGAAGGTGATAGTTCTCTGATAAACACAGGAGAACTGACTCCTTAAAGCTAAAATGGGACATGCTTACCAGCAATCTGGGAAATGGGACAATAAAACACTCGATTATGGGATGGCAGTCCTGGTTCTACAGCAGGTCAGGGTGGTAGGAGTAGATATTTCTAAGTCCCCCCGACAGAAGCAGCAAACACACAGGTCTGTCCGCCCCTGCCCAGAGCCCCAAAAGGAGAAAGAACAGCTTCAAACCCAGCCTCTCCTGGGGTCTACCCTTCCAATCCATGGCAAAATCTCTTCCGTCCTTCTCTCTTTCCTGCCCCGCATGCCTTCCGAGCTGCGGGTTAATAAACTCATCACTGATGAACAGGAAACGTGTCTGTGGAGGTTTTAATTACAGCAGAAAATTGGTCCAATTGCTATTTAATGTAGAATAAGTGTCACGTTAACTGGCCGGGGCAGGAGGAGTCGAGGTTTGCCTGGAGGTGTCTGTCCTGAGCCCTGTCTGGCTGGTCTTCCCTGGAAGCCTCCGAGAGGGCAGAGGGGACTCAGAGACCTTGGAAGGTGACAGGAAGCAGGCCTAGGGGTGAACAATTCAGCTCAGGGCTCACCTCAGGACCCAGAAACTCAGTGGCTCCACTCTCTGGTCTCAAGATTTTTCTCCCTTGTAGCAAACATTTGATCTCCAGCCCACAGGAGGAAGTGTTAGGGGTCACGTGATCGGAGTGTTGGCAGAGGACAGGGTGGAGAGCTGCCAGGACTCGAGTCTTCCAGGCTCAGAGGGTCAAGACTGAGCTGAATAAGCTAACCTTCCCAGGTGGCCGGATGGGGAAAGAGAAGTCTCCTTGGTCCTTTTATCCTGCCTTCTAGATCTGCCCCAGGGGAGGTGATAGAGCGGGAGCATCCAAGAGCGCCAGCGCTCAAGAGAGAAAGAAACAAAAAGCCTAATAATCAGAGGCAACAGGACAGCAGAGACCAAGCCCACCTGGAATCTGCTAAGGTTTATGAATTTTCCATATGTTCAGGGACCCCACCCTCCCTGTCCCGCAGTTTAGAAATAAGAGCCCAGACACTGGAATCAGAGAGCCCAGATTCTAACTAACTCCATCACTTACTAGCTGAGTGACTGGGGACAAGCGACTTCACCTGGGTGTGCCTCAGTTTCCTCACCTGTAAAATAGGAGTGTAGCTTGTAATGGTCAGGCTGGGCTAGGTTATGCTGCAGAAAGAGCTCAGTGAGTGGCTGAAAACCACAGGGTTTATTTCTCACGCATGCTGCACGTCCATTTTGGCTCCGTACAGGGAGTCTCTGCCGATTGTGGTCATGAATGGAGCAGCCACATTCCAGAACATTCTGGAACATTACTTGCTGCCATGCCCAGGAAGGAAATAAGAGCTTTGGCGGGTCTGGCACAGGCAATTAAATGCTCTAGCCTGGGAATGACATGAGTCAGTTTTGCTCACAGCTCATTGGCTAGAGCTGGTCACATGACCTCATTCCCCACAAAGCGGGCAGGAAGTACAGCTCTACCTTGTGCCCAGAAAGGGGAGCGCAGAGACTACTCCAACAGCCCTAATGGCCTCCGAGGAGCAGGGTGTTGTGAAAATGAAGTGAGTTAATGAATGGAAACTCATTTAGGGCAGCGCGCCCGCACAGTGACTGCTCTTTATGCGTTCCCAGCTTTGTGTTTCATTGGGAAGGGTGACCCCACGCAGGTGCCTCTTTGACACTGGTTGAGCAGGACCAAGACGGATCAGTGGCTGGAAGGCTGGAACATACGTGACAGGTGTGCACCACCTGTGGGCCAGGTATGTGCCAGGTGTGCACCAGGTATGTACAACCACTGAGACACAGGCCGACTCAGACACGGCGTCACGTGTGAACTCTGAGAAGACCGTAGAGTTCCGTCACGCATTCCCGGTCAGACGTGAACTGGAGCCCGCCCAGACCCTCCACCACCGGGCCAACAGGCCCCCACCCCTCACAGCCCAGAGAGACGCACCCACACCGTGCCACCCACACCTGGCGGGCAGGGGCAGGCACTCAGGTCAGCTTCCGCCTGCACCTCAGGAGCTCCAGGAGGTAGGAGTCAGCAACCTGCCCCTGCCCGGCAACTGTCCTCCCTGTGTCTGTTGGCTGAACCAGGTCCCCATACTCATTGGGCTCTTGACCTGGGGCAGCTGACAGGTGAGGACAGGTGACCACGAACAACTCCAAGAAGTAAAGCCACCGGCTGGGCATCTCCCAGTGGAGGGTGGTGGAGACCGGAATTGAACCCAGGCTGCTCTGTCTTCCGAGTGGCTAACAAACGTCCGCAGCCCGACCCTTTGACGCTGCCCCCACCCCCGTTGGCGTCCCCCGCGCGTGTCTCCCAGATTCCTCCCAGACCCGCCCCTCCCCCCACCCCGCAGAAGCCCCGGCTTCCCCACCATCCAGCCCGAGCTCACTTCAAAGGTGGGAACCGCGGCCTCCCGGGCACCCAGACAGCGCCCTGGACAGCCGACACCGCCCGGGGCTCCGAGAGCGCGGGCAGCTCCCCTCGAAGCCGGGCGCCCTCGGAGGACGCAGCCTAATTACCCGGGCAGAGCCCAGCCAGACCCGGGGCCAGGCGGCTGCTTCCAGCAGTTTCGGCTTCTTCAAGGCGAGGAGGAGAACGGCGAGCGGAGCGGGGCTGCTCGCCAGCTCCCAAATCCTCGCAGGTGCCCCGGATGGGGATCCGGGGAGGCCAAGGCAGGGCGCATGGGGAGGAGGGGCGTTCACCAGGATTCTGCAGTCACAGAGGTGGATTCCGAGGCGGGGAGGGCTGGGGGGTCGCCAGTGGCAAGTGTCCTGGCCCTGTGGACCCCAGGGGTGTCAGCCGTCCTCCCCATCACACCACCCCTCCTCCGATTCCTGAGGCCCGGATGTCTCCCAGAGCGCTCCGGTTTTGCAAGCACTCGGTGCGCTGCGAGCTAAACCCAGCCCGGGGCCTCCGTGCCCAGAGAGGGCAGGAAACCAGAGTTAAAAGAGGATTTAGAAGCCCGCCTGCCTGCGGAGAGATTAGATGAGATCAATATGCAGAGGGCTGAGCAAAGATCCCCTCGGAGGGGCTCCTTGAGACCCGTGACCCTGAGAGGTAATTAACAGGCTTGCTGGGGTTGGGCCCGGCCCGGCAGCCCCACCCGCTCGGCTGCTGCTCGGAGGCTCTGCTTGCAAACCTTCTGCGAGGCAATCCTGGCTCCCTGTGGGTTCAGAATCTGGCTTCTCCAGCCAGCTACTCCCCCGGGACCCCCAGGAGATCACTGTATCATAATAGTCGCTCTCATTTATTGAGTGCTTGCTGTGTACCAGCTGCTGTCTAAAGCCTTCCATAGCTCCCTGAGTTTTCACTCCCAATTGGAGGAGGCAGGTTGCTATAACAGTATTACTAGGTCTATTTTACAGACCGAGAAACTGAGGCACAGGGAGATGAGAGGGCTTGTCCAAGGTCACACCACAAGTATCTGGGGTTCATAATCAGACAGTTGGGGGCCAGGGCTTGGGCCCTTAGCCCCTTGGACTACAGTTTTCCTTGTTCCCCTCAACCCCCCAAATCGCTCCCCTTCCTAGACCTGGCATGGCTAGTAACCCACCTTATTGTCTCGCAGTCATCATTCCGGCGCCTTTAACCATCTAGAACTCCTCTTCCCGTCCAATGCAGAGAACTCTGTGCTATGGAACGCATATCACAAAGTCCAGGCAGAAGCTATGTGACCCAGTGTCTTGTAAACTCCAGGAAGGCGGGGATCCCATTTGGTTTGCCTTGAGAAGCATAAAGTGGATGGTTATTGTGTTTTTGTGAAGTTGAGCTGATGATCGTGGTCCTTATTTATAGCCCCTGGGCTTGTGGTTTTGACACAATAATAACAAGCTTGGTTATGTCGAGTGCAGGCAGGGAGATACGCAAGGTGGACATACCAGTGCTTACGGCAAAGGGTGGAATAAACTCCTGCCTCCTTCTCTACTTTCTAACTGTGCCTTGATTCTCCCTTCTTTTATTTTTTTTTAGAGACAGAGTCTCATTCTGTTGCCCAGCTGGAGTGCAGCGGTGCGATCATAGCTCACTGCAGCTCTGGACTCCTGGGCTCAAGCGATCCTCCTACCTCAGCCTCCTGAGTAGCTGGGACTACAGGCACATGCCACCATGCCTGGCTTTGATTTCCCCTTCCATAAAGTGGGTTCTTCTGAGGGTTACAGAAAATCATGTCTGTCGAGGGTTTAGCATGGTGCCTGGCACCTAGTAAATGCTCAATAAAGCCCTTGCTTGAATTTTTGGAGGGACTAACCAAAAAACTATAAAAACAGACATAAGATCTCAAAACCCCACAGCAGCCTGAGAGCAACCCCATGAGGTTCTAAGACCATGGAACAAGACCAAAATTTATCTTGTTCACACAGAGGAGGGGCTGAGACCCTGCTATCTATAGAAGGCCTGAATAAGGATTTGAGAAACAATCTATAACATTTATGTACATAATAAGAGCCGATATTTATCCACCTCTGGGCATTTGTTACCTCCTAGAAATCTGATGAAGTAGACACTATGATTACCCCATTTAGAGATGAGGAAAATGAAAGCTCAGAGAGGTTGCCCAAGATCACACAGCATAGAGTGGCCAGGCTGGGACTCAGGCCTGGCTCCCTCTGACCCTAAAGCCCTGCCCTGAGTAAGATAAAAAGGGTAAATACCTAAAGACCAGTTTGCTCAAGGCTGGAAATGCAGGTGGTCCTTATTGTCTGTTGGTTTACACTGAGTGTGTTTCCTGCCTGCAATAAGAAAAAAATAAGTTAAATATTTTAAAATTCTCCTGAAATCTAACCAGTTCAGTAAGAGGACACCAGCTTAAGAGGAAGAATGCTTTTTGGTTAGGGTCCCCATGGGAGGCAGACTCTGCCATCACAGCAGGTGACTGACGTCTGTTATAAAGATAAGGGAAGTTGGAAAAGATTTCGGTGACATTGGGAAGATGTTACTCTCTCTAGGAGCTGTGGCCCCGGGGCAGGTGAGTGACCAGCTTTCAGGACACGTTTGAAGGTGACCTCATCTCCCCCCAGTTGGCTGACGCCCAGCTGCAAGCCAGGGGACCAGGGAGCCCTGTATCTGCCCCAGGATCCAAGCTAGGAGGAGTGAATTTACAGGGCCGCCTGGGAACTATCTTATCCTACCCCCCTCAACCGAAGTTCAAAACCAGCCCGCTCTTCCACCGGTGGGAGCGCCCCTTGGAGAAATGTTTGTTTTCTCGCACAAGATGATACCCACCAAGACCTTGGTAAGAACAAAAAGTTGGCAACGATCTAAGGTTTATCAACAGCAGGAAATGGGTTAAAAGAATTATGGCTCAGACTATGGAAAACGGGACTGAAATAAAACAGGCGGGAAAAGTACCAAAATCCGTTGTGATTTTAATGGATTGAACTGCCACCCCCAAGAAGGTATGTCTAAGTCCTGACGCCTGGTACCCGTGAAGGTGGCTTGATTTGGAAGTTGGATCTTTGCGGATGGAATTAAGTTAAAGATTTCATCGTGGATTTTAGGGTGGGCCCTAAGTCCCAAGACTGGTGTCCTTAGAAAAGAAAAGACAAGGAGATTTGAGATGGCCAAAGAATTCCAGAAGCCACCAGAAGCTGCAAGAGTTGAGAAAGGTTCCTCCCCCAGAGCTTTCTGGGGAAGTCCGGCCCTGTCTGGGGCTCCCTTGATTTCAGACTTTTGGCTTCCAGAACCGTGGGAGAATGAATTTCTGCTGTGTTAAGCCGCCAAGTTCGTGGTGATGTGTTGCAGTGGCCTCAGGAAAGGAAGACAATAATAAAAGCAAGTTTCAAAACATGGTGTGTGGTATGATACAAACTATGTTAAAAATGTTGAAAGAATATAGCCGGGCGCGGCGGCTCACACCCGTGATCCCGGGAGGCTGAGGCACGAGCATCGCTAGAGCCCATCGAGGGAACCACATCCTGCCCTGGGCGGCAGCAGCCTCACCTGCGAGCTTCTGGGGGAGCAACGAGGCAGTTCCTGCCTCTCCGCGGTGCAGCCTTCAGCCACCGAGGAGTGGGCGCTGCCCCAAGTTCTTCACCTCGTGGAGACAGCTCTGAGATGCATGAACTATACAGTCTCCTGGAGGTCCCTGGCAGGACTGAATCTCAGGTGCCCCCGGTGGTCACATGCTCAGGAATGCCCTCTCTGCTCATTAATATTCCTTCCCTTCCCTGCTGTATTAATTACCTAATCCTGCTTAACAAATCACCCAGGACTCAGTGGCTTAAACCAATGATTATTTATTATCTCTCACGTTTCTCTGAGTCAGGAATTCAGACAGGGTACAAGGGGAAGAGCTTATCTCTGCTCCCCAATGTCTGAGACATCAGCTGGAAGCCCAAAGGTGGGGGCTGAAGTCATCCAAAGGCTCATTTGCTCCTGGCATAACTGGTGGCTGATGTGGCTGTCAGCCGGGGACCTAGCTGGGGCTGGAACACCCACATATGGACCCTGACGTGGCCTGGGCTTCCTCACAATATGGCGGCTGGGTTCCAAGGGCAAGAATTGAAGAGAGAAAGAGATAGGCCAGGTGACAGCCATGTTTCGTGACTCAGCCTCCAAAGCCTCAGAGAATCACCTCCTTTATACTCCATTGGTCGGGGCCGTCACAAGCCCCACCCAGATTCAAGGGGAGGGAACACAGGCCCCGCCTCTCCCTCATGGGAGGAGCATCAGCACTTGGCAAGAAGAACCTGTGTGACAGGATAAATAGCAGGGGCGGCCTTCTTTGAAAATCGCCACCTGCCATTCCTGTTTCACTTTTTCCAGGCATCCTTATTGCTGTTCCCCGGGACCACCTTCCAAGCCAATAACTTGCACCCAAATCCTTGTCTCAGGGTCTCTGCCTTTGGGGGAACCCAAATTAAGGTATCCCACAAACCAATACTGTGTTTATGTAAGTGGGTATAGGTTTATGTAAATGTTCAGAAAAAGACGTGTAAGGATATGCTCCAAACATTCACCAGGGGGTCCTCTAAGGAGGGAACTGGGATGGGAGTCAAGAGGGTCCATCTGTAATATATGGGGGTTTTTGGCCCCAAGAGAGGAAGGATTTCCTGCATCCTCTGTGGAAAGTAAAAGAAAGAGGTCAGGAACAGTAAGCCGTCATGACTTGTGAGGACTCTAGCCCTAAAGTAGTTGTAATATTCTTAATATACACATAAAGCAGGGAGAAAGAGGGTGGAGGGCAGGTCCAGGCAGTCCCTCTCTGCACCTTCAGGTTGGAGCCAGCGGCCCAGTTTACAGCTGAGCTGAGGCTGGGGTAGTTCAAGGGTCCAGGACTTCTGGGACACCAGAGATTGCTCTAATCTCTGAGGACACTCAAGCCTCAGTTACCTAATCTATAAAATGGGTATGATCCTGGCTATCTCGCAAGGCTGCTGTGAGGATTACATACGATATTACACATCAAAGTGATGGACATGTGACCTGGCACATAAAAAAAATAATAGATTTATTGCACAACCACTGTATGCCAGAAGTTGTTTTAGATACTTTGCATATGTTAATCCATTTTACTCCTCACAATAACACCGTAAAGTAGGAACTATTACTATGTCAATTTTGTAAAAGGGGAAACAGAAAGGTTAAGAAATGTTGCAGTGGCTCATGCCTGTAATCCCAGCACTGTGGGAGGATCACTGTGGCAGGCCAGTAGTTGGACACCAGCCTGGGCAACATAGCAAGACCCTGTCTCTATAAAAAATTTAAAAATTAGCCAAGCATGTTGGTGCACGTCTGTAGTCCTAGCCACTGGGGAAACTGAGGCAGGAGGCTTACTTAAGCCCAGCAGTTCAAGTCTGCGGTGAGCTATGATGATGCCACTGTACTCCAGCCTGGGCGACAGAGGTCGCTTTCTCAAAAAATAAATAATAAATAAATAAATAAAAAAGGACTAAGCCAAGGCCACACAGTAAGGCTACCGAATGCAGTGTTCCTTTTAGCTGTATCACCTCACGCCTCCTGTCGGGCGGGGGGCGGGGAGGGGAATGAATGAACAAATAAAGAAAAGCTGGAGCTAGAAAAACGCTGTGTTCTTTGTCTTCGGTGGGCCCTAGGTAGGCTGGTGACACCCAGGGAGCAGGTGGCGTCCTCTCTCCGTCTGTAACCACTGCCTGGGTCCCGCTCAGTTGCTCTTCTGCAAAGCAGGGGCCGGGGGCAAAGCTTGTGGAGGATGTACTTCCTTCAAGAGCAGAGAAGGGGGTCCTCCCTCACCTCGCTCTCATTGCATTTTTAAGGGGGCACAGCAGCTCCCCATACGACGACGAGGCAATGGGGTGGACCAGCAGCTTCCTGGGGGCTCCTGGAAGCCCCATTGCCATAGCAACCAAACTCACTAGCAGTCCCGGCAGGGGACTCAGCCGGCCCGCAGCTTGGGCAGGAAGGGGAAGCAGAGGGAGGAAAGAAACTTCAAGATCAACCCCCTGCCCTGAGACTGAACTGCCCACACCCCAAGGCCGGGGAGGCCATCTGTCAACCCTTGTCATCCTAGAAAACAAGGGAAGCCACTCGTCCCCCGTGAACTTCCCTCCTGAATCTGGGGCAGCTTTTTAAAATTTCCAACTCCGTGCCCCTGGAAGACTGTTGTGAAGCCCCCACGGAGGAAGGTGTCAGGATTCACGAAGCGCGTGGGTTGCACGCAGCTCTAGGGGGCGTTTTCTTTTCTCTGTCTCCTTTTTCTTTTTTTTTTAAATGAGGTGTAACTTGCATAAGGTGAAGTACACAGACCTGAAATTCTATCTTGATAAATCTTTACACACATACACGCCTGTGCGTCCACGAAATCAAAAGAACACGTCCACCCCTCCAGAAAGTTCCCAAATGCCCTCCCTTCCCCAGGCAGTAGCCTCCAAGCTGACTTTTTCTTCATGGATGAGTTTTGCCTGTCCTTGAACTTCATGTAAACGGGACCACATGGTGTGTTCTCTTCTGCGTTTGGTGTCTTTCACGTGACGTCGCGCCTGTGAGAATCATTCTTGTCATTACGTTATTAGTCCCCTCTTTTTCTTTGTTGCGTAATATTCTATCGTGGGGGTATACCATGATTTGCTTATTTATTTTACTGCTGGTGGGTGTTTAAGTTGTTTGCAGTGATTGGTTTTTGTGAATAAAGCTGCTATGAAGATTCTCACGTGTCTTTTGGTGACCACAGACAGGTTCACTTTTTTTTTTTTTCCAATAAATACCCAGGAGTGAGACTGCTGGTCCTAGGCAAGTGTATGTGCAGTCTGAGGAGATACTGCCTGACAGTTTTCCAAAGCGGCTGTGCCATTTTGCATTCCCACCAGCAGTGTAGGAAAGTTCCAGTATCTCCACATCCTTGCCAACACTTGCTATCGGTCTTTTTCATTTTAGCCATTCCGGTGGGCGTGTTATAGAATCTCTTTGTGGCTGTACTTGCATTTCTCTGATGACTCATGATGGTGAGCACCTTGTTGGCCATTTTGAGATCCTCTTCTATTAACTTTCCGAGTCTTCTATTATTCTATAAACTCGGTTCATTGTCTTTTCTTATTGATTTGTAGGCGCTCTTTATATATTTGGCTGTGAATCCTTTGTAAGTGATATGCATTGCAAATATGTTCCTCAGGGGGAATATTTCCTCCTCCAATTTATCTCCCTAGGTCTTGGGCTGGGAGTGGCTGCAAGATCAAATAAATGGCCATGGTTCCTTTTCCAGTTCCATCTTCCTGCCAAGGACCTCACACCAGTTTTATTCTCAAATAGTCTCAACGTTCTTATTTATTTAATTCACTCATTCAACACATACTTGAAAATCTAGTAGGTGCCAGATATTGTGGCACACACCGAAAAGAAGAGAATCAAGGTTTAAAAAGAGACTGTATTCCAGCAGGGAATGTTGAAGCAAACCATAAACAGGAAAACAAATAAACAGGCAATGTCAGGGAGCAGGACCTGCGGGAAAGGTAGTTGACAGAGGATGCCTGGGGTGGTGACATGGAGCTGGGGCTTGAGGGAGGAGGCAGAGCTGGCGAGTCAGGTGAGATCTAGAGGGAAGGGTGTTCCAGGAAGGCGGAACAGCCAGCGTGAAGGCTCAGAGTAGCTGGAGTGAAATAGGCAGTGGAGAGAGGGATTTGGGTACAATCTCAGGGCAATGGAGACCCATTGCAGTGTTCTCAATAGAAGGACAACTGGAACCTCCTTGTCATCAAAGATCCCTCTGGGCTGCTGTAAGGACACATGGCGGCCAGAGCAGAAGCCCGGAGACCTTGGCCAAGGCAAGCTCAGTAATCCACCTGTCCTGCTGGGTCACAGGACAGGCAAGTGACAAGGAGCAAACTGAACTGAGGGGGGAGGAGGAGTATCAGAGATGTCCCAAGTGAGCCTGGGCGTGGTGTACCCGGGAGGGCCGGTTCCGGGCCCGTCAGAGAGGTGACACGGGCCCGTGGACCCTCAGGCGCGGCAGCAGGCCCGGCTGGCTCCTGAGTGTGCGCGTTGCGGGTGGAGCGGCCTGCTGCGAGTTGCCGCCGCCAGCCCCATTAGCGCCACCGTCATTATCCCAGATTTATGTGTGTGTAATTCCTCTTCCTCCCCCGCCCCGGTCGCTCCAGCATCTCCCCTGGCTGCAAACCCGCCTCCCCCGGAAACAGCCGCGGAGCCGCCTGCCACCGGGCCATTAGCGCGCGGGGAGGGGGGCGGGAGCAGTCGGCGGGGAGGGGAAGGGGGAGCCGGGGAGGGCGAGGGAGGCGGGGGCTGGAGAGGGCGGGAGCGAGGTGGCAAGATGGAAGAGAAGGGGGGGAGGAAACAGGGCCTGGAGAGGAGGGGAGCCACGGCAGGTTGTAGAGGTGGGGCGGGGCACACGTGTCCCAGACAGCCTGTCCGCAGATAGCAGGGCCCCCGGGGCAGCCGCTTCTGGCCAGTGCCAGGGCTGGGAAGGGGAGACGGTGCTGGGGCCCCGGTGCTGCCTGGTGTCAGCCCTGGAGTCACTGGAGAGCTTTGAGCCCGATCCCGCCCCTTCTTTTGCTACCGAGCGGCCCAGCCCAGCGAGGTCCACCTGCGGGGGGTCTCCGGGGCCGGACAGGGATGGCGCGAGGAGGGCGCGGGCTGCAGGGCTTGCGGGGGCGAGAGGGGGAGCCTGGAGCTCTGACCATAGCCCGCCCCACCCCACCCCTCCCATGCTCCAGGCCCTCGGAGTGGGGGCGCCCGGGGAGCCCCCATCTATTCGGAGGGAAATCAATGCGGCCTTAATGTAAGATTTCCAGGCCGGGGGGGGGGGCGCTGCCCTTCATAAAAGATGCATTGTTTCCCGCGCCGGCCCCTGTGGCCTGCAAGATGGCGGCGGCCCCGGCGGAGGCGCGGAGCAGGGGGGAGGGGAGAGGAGGGGGGAGGAGGAGCAGGGGAGGGGGCTAGGGGTGCGGCCCCGCGCTCCTGCTGGGGAAGGTGGGAAGACAGGCCGGGATGGGGGAAGGAAAGGGAGAGAGCGATGGAAGGAGGGAAGGGGAGGGAGGGGGCTGGGAGAGCCGTGGGGAGGCGGGAGCCAGTGGGAGGGAGGAGGGAGGGGGAGGGGACAGGGGCGGGCTGCGAACCCGGAGTAGTGGAGGGAAAGGCTGCCCAAAGAGGTGACACCCTGGGAGGCCGGAGAACAGGCCAGGGGGTGGCAATTGGGAGGGGGGAGAGTGGGGACAGCTGGAGCCCCCCCAAACTGTCCCTAGCTTTCAGGTCCCCTCCAGCTGGGCCCTGTTGGTTCTCCCTCCCAGTTTCTGCGCGCCCTCCTGCCCTGGAGAGCAACCAACGAGCCCCCATCCTCCAGCGTGGAGGCGGCTGCACCCGTTGGCCCGTGTCCCTGACGCTCCTTCCCGCCCTGGCACCGGGGGTGCCAGACTGAGAGGGAACAAGCCTGCTCCATCTGTTTCCCAAGCTAAGGCTCCAGAGTTGACCCCGAAGAGCCCCCACTTAGCAGAGACCCAGGCTTTAGGTCCGTCTGCACCGTCCTACCTTCCGAGGAGGCATGCAGAGGTTCCAAAGAGGGAAACTGAGGCAGAGGAGAACACAGAACACGACGTGGGGCTCCGCATCTCCCAGCGCCCCACCCTTGGCCCCAAACCAATCCCCAACCCCCGCCCCCCCTTGCCTCTTCCCCCGTCTTCACGGGCAACCACGATGAGAGTTTCAAGGCCCCCCCTTTCCAACCTTCCTGCTTCTCCATAGGGGAGCTCCCGAACGCCTGAAAATATCTTTAAATTAGGAAAAAGAGCTAAGCCGCCGGAGTCCTTTGGTCTATTAAAGGAGGAGCAGAGGCCACCGGCGCCCCCCACCCCCACTCCGGTTTTACGTTTGAAGCCCTGACCGCAGATCCCGTTGGAACAATGGTGGGAGCTGCCCAGTCGGCCCCAGCTGCATCTCTTTCAGAGGCCCAGGGCCCCCTGCCGGGCGTGCCAAAATTAGGACGGCTCCCCTCTCGGGCCCTTTTCATGCTCCCGAGGCTGCTGGGGCTTCAGAAGCACTAATGAAGCTCCTTCCCTTTAGGAAGAGTGGGCCCCGGGGAGCTCAGGCAGGGCCATACTGGGGGCAGCGGACTGGAAATCTGTCCTCAAAGAACTGCCCGGGGAACATGATCATGTGCCATGTTCACCTGCAGCACACGCCCTTCCTCTGGGTCCTGGAGGCATCCGCCTCCTCCAGGCAGCCCTCCCGGCCTGCTGGCATTTGTTGCCTACTGTTTTCCTTGGGGTTGGGCAGTGGGGTCTGACTGCCTGGGTTCAGATCCAGGCTCCACCTGCTTTCTGGCTGTGTGTCCTCTGGCTGCTCAGTGAACCGGCAGAGCCTCAGTTTCCCCATCTGTCAAGGGAGGATAATTATAAAAATTTGTGTCATGGCTGGGTGCAGTGGCTTATGCCTGTAATCCTAGCACTCTGGGAGGCTGAGGCGGGAGGATCACTTGAGGCCAGGAGTTCAAGACCAGCCTGAGCAAGATCGAGACCCCGTCTCTACTGAAAACAGAAAAAATTAGCCAGGTGCAGTGGTGCACGCCTGTAGTCCCAGCGACTCGGGAGGCTGAGGCAGGAGGATCGCTCGAGCCCAGGTTGCTGTGAGCTGTGATGACGCCACTGCACTCCAGCCTGGGCAACAAAACGAGACTCTTGTCTGAAAAAACAAAAACAAAAACAAAAACCTATGTCATGAGATTGTCACGATGCTGCGAGGAGGACATACGTGTAACGTGGGTACAACAGTCCCTAGGCCTGTGGCTTTAGCACCCCAGACACCCAGTATGTTCCCGTCTCTGGAATTTCCCACTGGCTGTTCCCTCTGATATCCTCCCTTTATCCAGGCCTCTGCTCAAACGTCACCTCCTCAGAAGGGACCTCCGTGGCCACCTAACAGCATCTCATCCATTGCCCCATGGCTAGTGTTGTTTATATCACCTGTGTTAGAGTCACCTGATGTTGTATTACTTACCTGAACTCAGGCTCTGGAACCCAAGGGCCTGGGTTCAAATCCTGGCTTCACAGTTATTAGCTGTGTGACCTTGGGCATGTTGCTTAACTTCTCTGAGCCTTGGTTCCCTAATTTATAAAATGAGGATAAGTCATAAAACCTCATACAGGTATTGTGATGGATAAGTGACTCAGTGAACGGAAAGCCCTCAAAGCAGTGCCTAGCCACTGTACATGTTATTCCCTTAAGTAATATTATTTCTGGGTGCCCTCCTCTCCCTACCCCCCTGCCAACTAGAATATGAACCCTCCTGAGAGCTAACACTGTGGGGCCAGCATTGGTTTTATTCACTGCTATATCCTCAGTGCCCGATGGCCTGGCACATAGGAGATGCTCATTAAATATTCATTAAATGAATGAATAAAGTGAGGTTCTACTGAATCTGTCTGTCTCGGTTTTTGCATCTATAAAATGGGATGACTAGCTAGGCGTGATGGCTCACGCCACAATCCTAATACTCTGGGAGGCTGAGGCAGGAGGATCGCTTGAGCCCAGGAGTTTGAGCCTGCAGTGAGCTATGATGACACCACTGCACTCTACCCCGGGCAACTGAGTGAGACTCTGTCTCAAAAAAAAAAAAAAAAAAAAAAGGGAAAAAAAAAAGATCAGATGTGAGAGGTGACCCTCTGTGTCCACCCTTGCCCGCATCTCTGCGGCCACCGGCACTTCCAGTGATCAATGGATGATTCCGATTTGCCCTGTAACTAATTACTCCAAAACTTAGTGGCCTAAAACAACACAACAATCTATTATTTCACAAGCTTTTTTTCAGGTCAGGAATCCAGGCTTGGCTTTGCTGGGTCTGTCATGCAATCATGCAAAGGTGCCCGCACGGAAGCAGAGAGTAGGGTGGTGGTTACTAAGTCGAGGGTAGGGGCTTGGCCAGGTGTGGGTCGGAGGCTGCAAAATCTCAGTTACGTGGGAGGAAGAGAGCTATTGCACGCCGTGACTATAGCTAATAACAAAACCTTGCATACTTGAAAATCGCCGAGAGAGACTCTAAGTGTTCTCACCACAAAAAAATAAATACGTGAGGTGATGCGCATGCTAACTAGCTCCATTTAGCCTCTCCACAGTGTAGACATATTTCAAAACATCATTTCTACGTCATCACTGGATACAATTTTTGTCAATTAAAAAATGTTTTGTTTTGTTCTTTAAGAGACAGGGTCTCACTCTGTCACCCAGGCTGTTGCTGCAACCTCAAACTCCTGGGCTCAAGTGATCCTCCCACTGCAGCCGGGTTATGGTTTTTTTAAACTTATTTTTTAGGCGGAGCATGGTGGCTCATGCCTATAATCCCAGCACTTTGGGATGCCAAGGAGGGAGGATCACTTAAGGCCAGGAGTTCAAGACCAGCCTGGGCAACATAGTGAGATCCAACCCCTGCCCCTGCCATATCTTAAAAAAAAATGCTTTTTAATTAGCCAGATGTGGGCGCCTATGGTCCCAGCTACTCAGGAGGCCAAGGTGGAAGAATCACTTGAGCCCAGGAGTTTGAGGTTACAGTGGCTATAATCAGGCCACTACACTCCATCTGGGGCAACAGAGCTAGACCCTGTCTCTAAAAACAAACAGACAAATAAAAAAAAAAAGCCCATAACCAAATGCATTCCAATAAAATAAAATACGGCAGCCGGGGCCACGGTCTCATTTGAAGGCTTGCCTGGGGAGGATCCACCTCCAAGCTCATGAGTCATGGGCAGGGTTCAGTTGCTCACGGGCTGCTGGTCAGAGACCTCCTCCAGCTTCTTGCCCTGTGGACGTCTCCATCAGCGCGGCGGCCGGCCTCCCTCAAAGCAAGGGAGAGGGAGCACGCCCGAGGTGAACACCACGGTCTGTGGGGTGGGGGGGAGTCCCGCCCACACTCGAGGGGAGGGGATTACGCAAGGGCAGGGCTTTGGGGGCCACCTTAGAGGCGGCCCCCGCACCATGCACATCAATCCAGTGGCTTCATACTGCCAACACCCGTGACTCTGCCTGGGGCTTAGCGCAGGTCTCCATGGGGCAGCCAGAAATTCTGGAGAATTCCGTTCCCCGTGCTGGCGTGGTGCATAACCAGTGAAGGCTGGGAGTTGGGGGATAAATGCCTCAGCTCCCCCACCCTTTGCATGAGCTAACTCTGAGGTTTTGTCCGAGAGGGCTTTTAAGCCCTAGTATCCCAGTGTAACCTGCTCCTTTCCGCACTGTTCCCCAGCTATCCTCCCCTCTGTCTCCCCTTCCCCCATCCCACCAGTGCTTCCTGCAGTCACCTTCCTCTTGTCCTCCCATCAGAGCGTCCCAGGTGCACTTCTGGAGGACACGACTGTATTGGTTTTCTAGGGCTGCTGGGATATAATAAATTGCCACAAACTTGGTAGCTTAAAGCAACAGAAAGTCACTGTTCTCCCACAGTTCTGGCGTCTGGAAGTCCAGAGTCAAGGTGCTGGCAGGGCTGGGCACCCTTTGAAGGTTCTCGGGAAGAATCCTTCCTCACCTCTCTCCTGGCTTCGGGTATCTGCGCCCAGTCCTGGGTGTTCCTTGCCTTGGGGCTCCATCCCTCCCGTCTCTGCCTCTGTCTTCTCTGTGCGTCTCTGTGTGTTCCCTCCTCTTCTTGGACGGGTACCCATCGCCGGATGCAGGGCTCACTCTGTGCCAGTATAACCTCACCTTGACTAATTACATCTGCAAAAACCCTATTTCCAAATAAGGCCACGTTCTGAGGCTCCAGATGAACGTGGATTTTGTAGGGGAAGGCAGAGGACACTATTCCACACACTTCACCATCAGGGGACAGTGATGTGTCATTAACTGAGATGGGGAGGACCGCAGATCTGGAGTGAGTCATCAGGGGAAGAGCTCTGTTTGGGACATGACACCTGGGGGCGCCCACCGGGTGCAGACAAATGTCAGTGCAGAGGCCAGAGGTGCACGTGTCACCGGGCGTTGTCAGGTGGAGGTGGCATTTAAATCCTCAAGGCTGGATAGATGGCCAGGGAGACGCACGTGGACTCAGAGGAGAGGGTGAGCCCGTGACTCTTTCTCCAGCATTAAGGTCCCTTGCGGAGGAGGAATCACCGGACAGACTGAGAAGGGACGGCCACGGCCACGGCTGCGGGAGGGGAAGTCGGGAGTGTAGGGTCCTGGAGGCAAAGAAAGGACCATTGGATTTGGTCCCCTTCCGGTGGCTGGGTGGGGACAAAAGACTAACTGGAGCAGGACGGAGAGAGGACAAGAGTAGTAGCTGGACCAAGCGACAGCTCTTGGGATGTCTGCTGGGAAAGGGACTGTATCGCAGTCATCCCTCGGTATATGTGGGGGATGGGTTCCAGGAGCCCGTGGAGACACCCAATCCGGGGATGTCAAAGTCCTTTGTGTGAAATGGCGCAGGATGTTCCCATGAACATTCCGTCATGTGCTTTAAATCATCTTTACATTACTTATAATACCTAATGCAAAGTAAATACTACGTAAATAGTTGTTACACTGTGTTGTTTTCTATTTATATTATTTTGTATTGTTGTACTGTTTTTTTTTCCTAATATTTTCTATCCACGGTTGCTTGAATTGGCAGATACAGAACCCAAAAATACGGAACCCGCGGATACGGAGGGCCAACTGTGATATTTCCTGTGGCTGCTGTAACAAATGACCACCAAGTGGGTGTCTGAAAAACAACACAACTGTTATATAGCAATAAAAGTAAAATTTAGGCTGGGCACAGTGGCTCACGCCTGTAATTCTAACACTTTGGAAGGCCAAGGCAGCAGGATCACTTGAGATCAGGAGTTTGAGGCCAGCCTGGGCAACATAGCAAGACCCTGTCTCCGAAAAAAAGCCACAATTAGAAAATAGAAAAATTAGCCAGGTGTAAATGGCATGCACCTGTAGTCTCAGCTACTTGGGAGGCTGAGGCAAGAGGATCGCTTGAGCCCAGGAGTTTGAGGGTTGCAGCTATGATTGCATCACTGCCCTCCAGCCTGGGTGACAGGATGAGGCCCTGTCTCAAAAAATAAATAAATGGCCAAGCATGGTGGCTCACGCCTGTAATCCTAGCACTCTGGGAGGCTGAGGCGGGCAGATCGATCAAGGTCAGCAGTTCAAAACCAGCCTGAGCAAGAGTGATACCTCGTCTCTACTATAAATAGAAAGAAATTAATTGGCCAACTAAAAATATATAGAAAAAATTATAGAAATATATAGAAAATATATAGAAAATATATAGAAAAAATTAGCTGGGCATGGTGGCGCCTGCTGTAGTCCCAGCTACTCGGGAGGCTGAGGCAGGAGGATCGCTTGAGCCCAGGAGTTTGAGGTTGCTGTGAGCTAGGCTGACGCCACTGCACTCTAGCCCGGGCAACAGAGCGAGACTCTGTCTCTAAATAAATAAATAAATAAATAAAATAAAATTTACAATGAAACAAAACAGAAATTTATTTTCTCATAGTTCTTGAGGCCAGAAGTCCCAAATCAGTGTCACTAAGCCAAAATCAATATGGTCCCCCGGAGGCTCTAGGGGAGGCTCCTTCCTGCCTCTTCCGGCATCTGGGGGCTCCTGGTGCCCCTGGCTTGCGGCCGCATCACTCTAATCTCTGCCTCCATCTTCACGTGGACCTCCCCCGCGTCTGTGTGTGTTTCCCCTTTTTATTCTTCTCTAAGGATAGTTAGTGGAGTGACAGCTCATCCTAATCCAGGATGACCTCATGTCAAGATTCTTGACTGAATTACACTTGCAAAGACGCTTTGTCCAGATGGAGTCACAGTCACAGGCTCTGGGGGCACGGATATAAATTTGAAGGGGTCACCTCTCAACCCACTACAGGGAGAAAAGGAACAAGGCAGGGGATGGGGGACAGCGGGTGACTTGGCTAGCCAAGGGCTAGTCTGAACGTCCATGTCCCCCCAAATTCATGTGTTGAAAACCCTAACCCTCCATTAGGAGATGGGGCTTTGGGGAGGTGAGTAGGGTGGGGACCCCATGATGGGATTAGCGCCCTTATGCAAGAGGCTGGAGCGAGCCCCCTCACCAAGCGAGGTTAGAGGGAGCAGACTCTAACATCTGTCTGTGAGCAAGACAGCCCTCACCAGACACGGACTCCGCCGGCACCTTGGTCTTGGACTTCCCAGCCTCTAGAACCATGAGCAGTAAACGTCTGTTGTTCATGAGCCACCCAGACTACGGTGTTGTGATATAGCAGCCCCAAACACGCTGAGACCCCAGGCAACCTCCAGAGCTGCCGTTTCCACATCAGCAAAACAAGGACCCAAAGTGCTCAAGGGCTGACAATGCGTGGGACAGTCATGGCCAAGTCTCGACAGAGGAGAAATACAAGTCTCTGCCCAGAAACACGCCAAGTGTCCTCACATCTCTGACTGCTCCCCCCACCATTCCTGGGGATCCCCGCTGCCCCCCGCAACTACACTCAGCCCCAGGACTATTCTCTCAGGTCTGAACACTGCACCTCATCCTCCCAAGCCTGCAGAGGTGTGCCCAGGAAGTTCCCGCCACCCTCCGTCCATCTGTCCTTTAAGCAAGAGGTCTATTTTCCATTCCCATTGTACCCACATCCTCAGAGCAGTTTCCACAATTGCAAGGACGTGGTTTTGCAGAATGATGGCTTCTCCCAGCTTCTAGAACGTGAGCCGGGGAAGGTCAGGGCCTGGGAGATGTATTCACCACCACACCCTCTGCATGTAGTCAGACATGGCACACAGTAGGTGCTCAATAAACGTGCCCGGGAGGTTTCCGAACAAATCCCTTTCTCCAGGCAATGAGGCAATGCAGGGGTGGGGGGGTGCGCTGGCCTTTGACCAGCAACACCCTACTGGACAGGTCACTTGGTGGCCCAGTGGGATGTTCCAGAATCTTCTCTGAGGTGAAAGGGACACTGTGTGCACACGATCACACACACACACACACACACACACACACACACACACACACACAGGAGAAGGAGCCCCCCCATCCCCAATTTCTCAACGAAATGTTTCCCCCCCAGGCAGAAAATGAACCATTATTAAAACAACACGGCAACCGGCCGGGAAAACCCATTTGCAGCGATTTATATCGGCTGCCGAGAGGAAATACGAAGAGAAGCTCCGGGTTTTAAGCACTGGGTGAAAAATCACATTCCATCGGAGGGAGAACAGATGGGTGTTTTTTTTTTTTTTCCTTCCCCCTTCTCCTCCTGCCCGGGCTCAGAGTCAGGAATCTGTGTCAGCCGTGGGTTTGTTCTTGGTGCAGGGGGGCGACCTGGGGGGGCAGGAGGCCCAGCCAGGCTGCGGAGCCCAGAGGGCTGGAGGGGCGGCTTGTGAGCCACCGAGAACCGTCCCCTCCCTCTGCCGGCCGCGCTGTCTCCTGGGCCTCAGGGCTGCCCCTCCCCCACTCCCAACCTTCTTTAACTTTTACATTTTCTGATCACCCCCTGGAATTCCCATCTCTCTTTATTTCCGTTTGTGGTCACTTTCCTTGAAGGCAGGGCCGCGTCTGGCCTGTTCGTTGCTGCCTCCCCAGAGCACGGCACACACAGCAGTGACTCGCACAGCTGCAGACGTGAGCCACCCTCTGCCACGGTGCCATTGAGATGCCACGTGTCACTCCCTGACTGTCTTGTTTCCTTTGTGGATGGCCCCGCGATCCTGTCCCCCCCAAATATCAGCCCAACTGACAGCCAGCTTCAGGGTGTGGGTGCGGGACAGGGTGGGGAGATACAAACATGACTGACTCATTCAGCTGTTTAAAAGCCACCAGTGGGACTGGGTGCAGTGGCTCACGCCTATAATCCCAGCACTTTGGGAGGCTGAGGTGGGAGGATCGCTTGAGGACAGGAGTTCGAGACCAGCCTGGGCAACGTAGCAAGACTCCATGTCTACAAGAAATTTTTAAAAAATTGGCCGGGCGTGGTGGCAGGCACCTGTAGTCCCAGCTACTTGGGAGGCTGAGGCAGGAGGATCACTTGAACCCAAGGAGTTTGAGGCTGCAGTGAGCTGTGATGACACCACTGCACTCCAGCCTCGGTGACAGAGTGGGACCCTATCTCTAAAACAACAAGACACATGCAGCCTCTGCAAAGGCCAGGCAGCGCTCCCAGGACCAGGCACTGCCCCCAACAGTGGAGAGGGCCCAGCTCTGCCAAGTTCACAGGGGGCAAGTGGTTAAGGGGCCTCTGAGTCCAGACTGCCTGGGTCGGATTCCAGACTTCCTGTTCTGGAATCTCCCATTTGCCCATCTGGAGCAATTCTTTTCACTTCTCTACCTAGCCCAGTGTTCTTTGAGGCTGGGCCTGTGTAGACGCCACCAACGGACTCCTGGGCCCTCTGGCTTGGGTTGGGTTTGGCCAAGGAGGACCCAGCAAAGGGCGGGAACAGAGGGAGGGTGGGGTATTGGTTCCCCAGCTCGGTCCCCACCCTGCGGCTGCTGTGGGTCATATATCATGCTGGGCTGACCTCTCCCTCCACATTGCCTCCAGATTCTAGCAACTTCTCCCTCCTCTTATGCTCTCAGACCTGGGGATGCTAACATCTCCCCACTTCTACTAGCACAGGACTCGACACTATTCCTTGGGGTTTCTTGTAACTCTCCACACTTTTGTAAATTTGTCTCTTCATTAAATTCTACTCCTATTACTCCATTTGAACACACCATCTGTTTTCCTGCCAGGACTCTGACTGCTACAGTGCCTCTGCCTCAGTCAAGCCACCTGTGAAATGGGGATAAAAATAGTATCCGCCTCTATCGTTAACTCAAAGAGCAAATGAGTTAACGCCATATAAGGGAAGGGTTTAGCAAGGGTTGATAAACGTTAGCTGTTATTACCATTACTTGCCACACTCCCCACCACTCCTTACTGTCTCCCAACACTCAAGCTGTACCATGGCTGGCACAGCGGGTCTTCTTACCTGGGCTGTGTGGCGTGCTTATGTTACCCGCTGCCCCCTGCAGGCCATCCCCTGCTCTGGGCTCAGCTCTGGGTCGTCTATAAAGAGTTCCCGTCAGTCCTGCCCTCCACTCCCCATCCATTCCCTGATGCTCCCATTCTCGAACTTTCCTTTTCCCCACTGTACCCCCGGCACCTCCGGAGGCTTCATACGTGTACGTGGAATTGGACGTCAGGGCCCCTGTCCGTCCCCGAGGGCTGCTACAGCACATGAGCACACACGGGGTGGCTGCACACAGCAGAAATCTATTCTTTCACCATTCCGGGCACCAGAATTTGAAACCAAGGTGTGGGCAGGGCTGTGCTCCCTCTGAAGGCTCAAGGGGAGGGTCCTTCCAGCTTCTGGGGGTCCCTTGGCCTGTGGCTGTGTCGCTCCAAGCCCTGCCTCCGACTTCACTTGGTCTCCTCCTCTGTGTCTCCTCCCTTCTCTGCTAAGGTCATCGATCACTGGATTTAGGGCCGCCCTGATGCAGGATGATCTCATTGCAAAATCCTTAGCTTAATCACATTTGCAGAGACCCTTTGTCTAAATAAGGTCATTGCCATGGTCTGAATGTTTGTGTCCCTCCAAACGTCATTACATTGGAGCATCATCCTTAGTGACGGTAGCAAGAGGTGGGGCCCTGGGGAGGTGACGAGGCCACAAGGGCTCCATTCTCTTGGGTGGGATTGCGCCCTTATAAAAGGGCTTCGGGGGAGAGTAAGTCCCTTTTTGACCTTCCCATCCCTTCCGCCCTGTGAGGACGCAGCATGTGTCCCTGCCGGAGGAGGAAGGAGCAACAGGGCGCCATCTTGAAAGCAGAGAGTGAGCCCTCACCGGACGCCCAACGGAGCAGAGCCTTGATCTTGGCCTTCCCAGCCTCCAGCACTGTGAGAGACACATTTCTATTATAGGTGACCCTTGAACAGTACAAGTTTGAACTATGTGGGTCCACTTATATGTGGATTTTCTTCTGCCTCTGCCACCCCTGAGACAGCAAGACCACCCCCTCCTCCCCCCCTCCTCAGCCTACTCAATGTGAAGATGATGAGTGTGAAGACCTTCATGATGATCCACTTCCAACTAATGAATAGTAAATATATTTTCTATTTTCTCTCTTCCTTATGATTTCCCTCCCTCCCTCCCTTCTTTCCTTCCTTGCTTCCATCTTGCTCTATTGCCCAGGCTGGAGTGCAATGGCATCATCATAGCTCACAGCAACCTCCCACTCCTGGGCTCAAGCGATCCTCCTGCTCCAGCCTCCCAAGTAGCTGCGACTACAGGCACCGCCACCATGCCTGGCTAATGTTTAACTTTTTCATAGATACAGGGTCTTGCTATGTTGCCCAGGCTGGTCTCAAACTCCTAGGCTCCGAAGTCCTAGGCTCAGGCGATCTTCCTACCTCGGCCTCCGAAAGTGCTGGGATTACAGGTATGAGCCACTGAGCCCGGCCTCATTCAGTTTTTTCAAGCCAGTGGAGACCCAGAGGAGGGACACCCAGCCTTAACCCTAGAAGCCCACCGTCCTCTCTTCCCCCTGGCCCACGGGAGTGGTTTTCCTGCCAGGAGGGATGCATAGGCCCAAATGCTGCCTTGTTTGCTCTCAACTTCCATGGAAGCCGAGCCCTCAGGAAACCGGCTCCTCTTCCCACTGCAGAAGAACTGGGGTGACGGCCCCCACTTTCCTCCAAGCTCCCAGAGAGCACCCCCTCCCGCAAGCACCGTTTTGTCATCCGCCTGCACCTCCGCGGCGCCGGGCTGGGCTGAGCTGAGCAGTTGTCATTTCTCTTTCAAGCGTCAGAACTCCGCATTCCCTTCAGCAGCTCGCCGCCCGGCCTCTGACCCGCGGCTGATTTCTTTCCAGGGCTGACAGGTTGGGTTAAGAGGGAACACTCCCCCGAGCCGAGACATACTTTTCTTCACCTCCAAGTTGCTTCAAATCTCCCCCCACCAAGAATGCCCACAACTCCTCTGCCCCTCTCTCCTGGATGGCGCGGTATCCCTTTCCCTCCCTGCCCTGCTTCCAATCGCCTCAGCCCCAGGGCCAAGCCTGCCTAAGGATGTGTTTTCTTTGGCCTATGTAAGTTAACTCTTTGCTTTGAAAAACTTTCTTTTTGAAATCAAATTCACCTTATAGAGAATTAGCTTTTTTTTTTTTTTGGACACACGGTCTTGCTCTGTTGCCCAGGCTGGAGTGCTGTGGCATGATCATAGCTCACTGCAGCCTCCAACTCCTGGGCTCAAACAATCCTCCTGCCTCGGCCTCCCAAGTAGCTGGGACTACAGGCGTGTGTGCCACCATGCCTAGCTAATTATTTTTTTTTTCATTTCTTTAGAGATGGGGTCTTGTTGTGTTGCCCAGGCTGGTCTCAAACTCCCAGCCTCAAGCAATCCTTCCCTCTTGGCCTCTGCAAGCCACTGCACTGGGCTCGTTCTTTTTCTCTGCTGCATTGTATTCTATAACGAATCCTAATTTCCATTTGCCAGTTGACGGCCATTTGGGTGGTGTCCAGTGTCTGGCAATTATGAATGAAGCTGCTATGCACATCCGTGGATGTGTCTTTGGGTGGACGTAAGCTCCCATTCCCACTGGGACCCAACCCAAGGAATGGAATTGCTGGGTGGTAGCAGTTTAACTTTAGCAGATTCCTGTGTGATGTGTAAAGCTCAGAGACTTTTGTGCAACGACCCTGATTTCTGGCTTCGCTTGAAGAATCCATTCTGGCGACACCAAGCCTGAGCTCCCGGGTGGCAGCATTTGGCTGGAGTTGAGTAGCAAGTGGCTGCTTGCTCTAAAGGGGCTGCAACATCAGCTCCCCACAGCTACCACCCCCCTTTCCCACAGCCCCATTTCCACATTTTCATTTCCTGGCCAGCATGTGGCTTTGTGGCCCCTGAAATAAGCCCATGCAAGGTCAGGAGCCACCTTCTACCTTCCTGTGGCCACCACTTTTACCCCCACGGGACTCATCTACATCTCTTCACATCCCTTCCTGATCTCAATCCGTCCTGCAGAGCCTGCACTTCCCATCCAGCTTGACTCCAAACACCGGGTCCTTTTAGACCCGGCAGGCATTATAGGTTGCCTCTAGCCTTACTGCAGCCTGGACTCTGCTGGCATTTTTCTTGGTGACATCCTCAGAGCCTCCCCAGGAGTGATCCTCTCTGCCCAGACCACCACAGGGGGGCCGTCTATCTTGAGCCAGCGGGTTCCTGCTCTCAGCTTCCTGCCACTTTCCCGGGCAACCTTCTCTGAGCCCCATGGCCAGCACCGGGGCTGCATCTATCCCATTCATTGCTGTTTTTCCATCACCCAATTTATCCCACGATGAATCCTGGCCACGAGGCATGGAGGAGAGAGAGGGAGAGCTAGTGCCAGGTTGAATAAGCCACTTATGTGGCCTTGCCTCCTGCAGAAGCTAGCTGAGCCCCTCAGGTGAGCTTGGCAGGCACACCTCACTCCTAAGAGGCTCCTTCCTGGCTAGGCAAGGTGGCTTCACGCCTGTAATCCCGGCACTCTGGGAGGCTGAGGCAGGAGGATCGCTTGAGCCCAGGAGTTTGAGGTGCTGTGAGCACAGCACTCTAGCCAGGGTGACAGAGGGAGACTGTCTAAAAGAAAAAAAAAAAGCTCCTTCCCCATTGCTGGCCCAAGGGATCATGGCCTGAGAAGACCCCCGCGCTCTGGCTCCAGACCACACTGGCCCCAAGTCCAAGCTCAGGGCCCCTTCCCTGGGGTCCTCAACCACACAGGTCTGTCCCACCCACCAGCCACTCCAGCCCTCCACATACCTCGCCCAAACCTCCCCAAGTCAAGCCCTTCCCAGACTGACTCCTCACCTGCTCACCTGCCTTCCCGCCCTAAACTCTGCCCTTTGCCTTCTGCGATCTCCTCGCACCTCCTCTCACCCTGACACTGGGCTGTCGCTTTCTCCTCCTCACCTTCTCCCACCTCCCAACCTCCCCCTGCTTCTGTCCCCATCCCCAACACGCTCAGCTCTCTCCTTTCACCCCCATTCTGTCCCCTCACACCCCAACTCCCCTCCCAGCTCTGCGCTCTTCCCCCCTGTCCCTCCCCCTGGCCGGGCGACAACGCCTCGCGCGCACCTGGCGAGGAGGGGCGGGGCCTCCTCACCTGGCGGCCGCAGAGCAGCGGGGCAGCGGCCCCTAGCGGCCGGGGAAGGAAGCGCAGCCCAGCTGGGCTCCCCTCCCAGGCGGTGCCTAACTGGGAACCCGCCTCCTCTTCCGCTCTCTTCCCTGCTGCTCAGACTGGAACCTCGCTTTGCTCCACTCCCACTTTCTGCTGAGCGCCTTCTGTGTTCCAGGAGCGGTTCCAGGCTCTGAGCATACAGCAGTGAACAAGAAACAAACGTCCCTGGCCTCTCGAGGGGTTGATAGTCTAGTGGGGAGGACACAGAAACCAACGAAAACAAAAACAGCTCTGGATATGCTATTGGGAGGTGGGCACCTAGGGAGTGAAGAGGGTGGGGTGTTTGCAGTTTGCAGCAGAGTGCTCGGGAGGTAACATCTGAGCAGAGGCCAATGGGCATGCAAAGGTTGAGGGGTCCTGTTGACTCTGCCTTCAAGATATACCCCAAACTAAGCCAGGCATGGTGGTGTGCACCTGTAGTCCCAGCTACTTGGGAGGCTGAAGCAGGAGCATCGCTTGAGCCCAGGAGTTCGAGGCTGCACTGAGCTACGATAGCGCCACTGCATTCCAGCCTGGGCAACAGAGCAAGACCCTGTCTCAAAAAAAAAAAAAAAGAAGAAGAAGAAGAAGAAGAAGAAAGAAAGAAAGAGGAAAGAAAAGAAAAGAGATATACCCCACCCCCACTTCTCCGTTCCAAGCCTCCACCGCCTGCCTCTCACCTGGGTGGCAGTGATGACCACCCTGCCTCCCTCTTGAATCACCTCTACAATTTTTTAAAATTGAGATAAAATTCCCATAACATAAAATTAACCACTAACCATTTTAAAGTAGACAATCCGTGGTGTTACAGCACACTCATCATGTCTAGTTCCAAGACATTCCCATCACCCCCAAAAGAAAAGCCCTCCCCAGTAGCAGTCACCGCCCACTCCCTCTTTCCCCCTGCCCCAGGCAACCGCCCATCTGCTCTGTGTCTGTGTGGATTGGGATTTAACTATTCTGGAGGTTTCAAGTAAATGGAATCATACACTATGTGACCTTTCGTGTCTGGCTTCTTTCACTGAGCACGGTGTGTTAAAGCTTCATCCATGTCGGGCTGTGGGCCAGGACTTCTTTCCTTTTCATGGCCAAATAATATTCCACTGCATGGATCGTGTTTATTTGTTCATCCATTGATGGACATTTGGGTTGTCTTTGCGTTTTGGCCATTGTGACTAGTGCTGCTGTGAACATTCGTGTCCAGGTATCTGTGTGAGGAGCTGTTGTCAATTCTTTGGGTTATACTTAGGAGAGGAATTGCCGGATCATATGGTAATTCGATGCTGTACTTATCAAAGAATTACCCCGATAATCTTTTAAACGTGCAAATAAGGTGACGTCATCCTCCTGAAAGCTTTCTTGAGGCTCCCAGTGTCACTGGGAATATAATCTAGACCCTCCTCACTGCCTCCCACCACACTAGCCCACAGGCCCTTCAAATAGTCCTGCCTGTTCAGACCACAGGGCCTTTGCACTTGCTGTTCTCCCATGATGGGCTTCTTCTGAGCTTTCAGGGCTCAGCTCCAATGTCCCCTCCTCAGAGAAGCCCTCACTGGCCACTTTAGCCTACATTGTACCCACCCACATCCCACCTCACGGTTCCTCATTCTTGTTTTTTTTTCTTCATAGCTTTGATCACGCTCTGAAGTTATCTTCTTGTTACTAATCATTAGTCTCCGTGGTAATATGTGAGCTCCAGGAAGAGTGACTTAGTCTGTTGTATTCAACTTCATACCTTGGTCAGGGCCAGGGTGAGATGGGTAAGGCAAAGAACAGCCATCAAGATAAACAATACTGATAATGCAATATTTTAAAGAAATTAAAATTCATGCACAAAACCCATGATGAATAGAATATCAAAATCTTCCGTACAAAGGCAGCCTCAGTATTCCTGCTTTTTCCATTTCCCTCTGGCGCCATCCAGCAGGGTGCAGTTACTGATTCTGTCTTTATTTTAAAAGCTGATATTTTGTTCCTCACGGATATTTTTGCATAAATTTGGAGTTTTAAAAAAAAAATATTGAATTATAATACTATTTTATCTTGACAGGGGCTCACTCTGTCACCCAGGCTGGAGTGCAGTGGCGTGGTCACAGCTCACTGCAGCCTTGAACCCCGGGGCTCAAGCGATCCTCCCGCCTCGGCCTCCCCAGTAAGTACTTGGGTGAGTCGCGGAGCCTCAACTGCCTCTTCTGTAAGATGGGCTGACAAAGTTCCCACCTCACAGGGCAGCAGAAAGCGTAAATGAATCCATTGGTGTTCATTGGAGCCATTTCTCAGCCAGCCTGGGCCTCTCCCAGGCCCCAGCCTGACACCTGCACTTGGACATGTCAAAGGAAATGTATGTCTCGGATCTAACCTTCAAAACTCACATCGCCACTTTCTCCGTCCTTCTAGGTGCTCGCTCAGGCCACAGA
Organism: Lepilemur ruficaudatus; assembly: GCA_963574885.1. Lineage (NCBI taxonomy): Eukaryota > Metazoa > Chordata > Mammalia > Primates > Lepilemuridae > Lepilemur > Lepilemur ruficaudatus. The sequence continues at coordinate 25,665 of CAUYRT010090831.1, read as the reverse complement.
CTGTGACTTGCCTCCTTCCCTGACATGCCACTTCCAATCCGTCTGCTCCACCTTCCAGATACACCCAGATCTGCCCACTGTTCACCTGCACCGTCACCTCCCTGGTCCCACGCCAGCATCGACCTCCTGGACCAGTGCAGGTGCTTCCTTCCTGGCCTCTGGCTTGTGCCCTTGACTCCCACACTCTGTTTCCCACCTACTGTGGCCAGAGGGTGCCTGTGAATACCTGAGCCAGGGCACGCTCCTCTTCTGCTCAAGAACCGTCCATGGCTCCCATGTCACTGGGAGCAATCTGCTGCATCGCCTCCCTGCCCTCACCTCTTCCCTCTCTCCTTCTCACTCATTCCCTCCACCCACACAGGCGCTCCTGGGTCTACTGAGTGTTTCCACCTGGGGCTTTTGCACAGGCTGTTCCCTCTGCCTAGAACACCCTTCCCCCAGAATCCCGCCAGGGCTCCTCCCTTGTGTCCTCAGGTCTTTGCTCAAGTGCCACCACTCAGAGAGGCTTTCCCTGACCTCCTCTCTCTGAAACTGCAGCCGCCATGCGCCTGTGTCTTCCTTCCTTAATTTTCCTCTGTGCCACTTATCATCATGTGACGTCCTGTATCTTTTATTTATTTGTCTGATCTTGTCTGTTTTCCCGATTAGACTGTCACCCCGTAGGGCAGATAACCGTGTTCACTGCTGTGCCCCCGGCACCTACCACAGGGCCTGGAACACAGTAAGTGCTCAATAAATGTTTGTTGACTGACTGAATGGTCCCCACCGCCCTCCAAAGAGCGCACTTGGAATTCATGCCAACCCCCCAGCCCCCATCCTCCCAGCCCAATTCCAGGACCTCTTTTCCTTGCTCTCCACTTGGGTGGGCAGTGCGGCTGAACAGGATGCAGCTCAGAAATTGCCCGGGGTGTACACAGGGAGCTTGTAGGAAAGCCGGGAACACGCGAAACCCCACCTACCCACTCCTCGGGGCTTGGATAGATCCATCATCCACTCCCCTGGCACTCTGCTCGCTCTCGGGGCTAATTCCACCACGAGTTCTGTGAGTCTCTCTCCATTAGAAAGGGAGTGCCCCTGAGAGAGCTTCCTGTCCCGTGCCCTGCGCCCTAGGGCATCCTCCTACCGCACCTGGCAGACGAGCACATAGAAGGGGTGCTCTGTGTCTGACGAACAAACGCAAGGAATGAACACATGAACCGAGTGAGGAAGGGAACATCAGCGTCGTGTATCCTGTGCCGAGTGGGCTCTAGGAAAAGCCGGGCTGGGGGCGCCCGGTCAGTCCAGGACCCCCTCCCGCCTGCCCTCCAAGGTGTCGCAGAGTCTGGCCGCCCGAGTACCTGCAGGACCTAAGGAGCCTGAGGCAGTGGGCGCCGCACACAGAAGGCACAGGGAAGGGGGAAGAGGGCACAGGTGAGCCGAACCCAGTCTGGGCCGGGGTGGCAGACGTGACAGACGCACAGAATGTGGGGTCCCCGAGACGCAAAGGGAGCAGAACTTGGGGTGCCCCAGCGTGGGACACTCTGAGCATGGGGGTTCTCCGGCACGTGTGCACAGAAGGCCGGGCGCCCAGGCGCAGGGGTCACAGAACGTGGGGCGCTCGAGGCGCATGGCATCGTGGGAATCCCGTGGGACGGGATGCACAGAACGTGGGGTGTCCGAGGCGCGGGGCCTGGGATGGTCCCGAGGCGCAAAGTGGGATGCCCGAGGCGAGGAGCGCCCTGGGAGCAGAGTATCAGAGGCGCGGGGACCGACCGGAGCAGCGCGGGGCACACGGGGCGCGCGCGCGCACGCGTTGGTTCCAGGGCCCGGCTGCTGGCGTGGCCTCCACTGCGGCTGCGCAGCCGAAGGTCTGGGGCGGCGGGGGGAGGGGGCGCCGGGACTCTTTTCACTCACCCAGCCTCTAAGCCCCCTTTTCCTCCCGCGCCCCCTGCCCAGGAGTCCAGGAGACGGATGGGATGGAGGCTGGTGAACCACTCCTGCCTGGGGCGCTCCCCTGATCACTAAGAGGTTGTGGAAAGGGGGTCCCGGCCGGGATTTTTCCAAACTGAGTTGGGGGAGGGTCCCTTAAAGAATGCCACCACCTCCCCTTGTATAAGTAAAGGCCAGTCCTTCTCGGGAGAGTGAGAGTTAGAACCACCGCCAAGGCTCGCTCCGAGGCTCCCTCTGCAGGGTGAGGTGGGTGGGCTGCTCAGGGTTGGAGGGTGGGGTGGGGAGAGGAGGCTTGGAGCCTGAGGACTCTGGAGGTGCCCAGCTTCCCCTGAGCTCCACGCTCTGTTCCCCTGTGTTTATAGAAAGCCGGCTGCCTGGGTGTGGGGGAGGAGGTCTTGGTTGCCCGGGAGGCGCGGCAAGCTCTCCCCCGCACCTCAACGCCTTCATGTGTCTTACTTGGTGCTGTCCATATCTCTAAGTGGGAAACTGAGGCATGGGGAGGTGGGACCCCACCTCCACCTCCATACCCAAGAGATCCGCAGTCAACCAAAGGTGGATAGGATCCTTTCTGCACCCATCAACGCCCACTGTATACGCCTGTGGTCCCCCTAGATCCAGCTATCTGGTCACCTTTCAGATTGAAGGCAAAGGCTCTGCAGCCATGGAATATCCCGGGCGTGAAGGAGGAACGAAGGTGACCCACCTATGCCCTCTGTCCTGAAGTTCTTGGTCTAGATTTGGTTCAGGTTTAGGGCTATGACAACCCCTGCCCAGTCCTGGAATGATGGCTGTCCACAGAAGGGAACGGAGGGTGGCGCAGGTTGCCGCAGAGGTGGGCCCTGATCACCCAGCCAGCCTGGGAGTCTGGTGTCCCTGTCCCTCCCCCGATTTAGCCACCAGGACACGCTTCTAGGAAGGGATGCTTAAGAGGCCAAGTTCACTGCCTCGCAGATATTCAGTTCAGGCTTTCTTAGATACTCATTTTTCCCATCCAAGTCTGCCCCAAGTTTTGTGTACTCACCACCCCTGCTCTGGAACCCTTCCCTACTGCTCACCCATTCTGCACAAAGCCTGGTTAGCAGTGCATCCTCTACACAGAGGGGGTGGCCTTTTCCCCCTCCACCTCCTCAAGCCTGTCCCTTTCCTCTGAACACCAGATCAGAATGTGTCCACCCTACTGCTGAGACTCAGTCGGGCTTTGAACTTTGCTTGAGTTGCCGGAACATTTAGGCCTCACTTGGATGGACTCCCTTCCCCGAGGATCCAAACCCGGCTTTTGCTCCTCCGGAACCCTCAGTCTCAGAGTTGCACCTACCTTTCAGAACATGGAACCAGCATGCGGGCTTCCAGGTCTGGTCTCCCGAGATCCTCGGAGATCCGGACCGGATCTTACCTCCCCGGGCCTTCCCCTTCCCCCTCTCCCCTCAAGGATTCTGCCCCCATCCATCTCCCCCCAACCCCCGCCCTTCACTGAGTTCTGCTGAAATGCCTATTTTTGGCCTGGGGCCCGGTTTTATAGCCCCCACCCTGGGTCTTGGCAGTCACAGCTCTGGCTGCGGGGGACCCAAGCCAGGTAGGACAGACTTCCCCACCCCGGAGAGGAGATGCGCGGCTCCTTCTGCAGCCTCAGCCCCAAACCTGCCCCCTGCCTCACTGGGCCCAACGCCTGGGAACTCAAGCCTGTTCCTTGCCCTACTTCTGAGGAGTCCAGCAGCTGCAGTGTAATTGCTAGATGGCGACAATCCGTGCCGGGTTTTAGCTCTTGCTGAGAACATAGAATTCAATTTTTCTCCCCGTGACACCGTCCCCCCCAGCAAGACGTTTGGGGCGTTTATAGATGCTAACCTCCCCCCTAGCAGACCCCTATGCCCCTGCTGCCCTCCAAGCCCCTGTCCGGTTGCCCGGGAACCTTATGCTGGGGGGTAGAGGGGTGTGTGTGTGGGGGGGCTCATCCCGTCCGCTGAGCTCCAGTCCTGGCTTTGCGTCCCTCCCGCGCCTTTCATTGTAGGTCTGGTCTCCCAGGGTAGCAGCCTCCTCTCCGTCCCTTCGTGTCGCCCCTGGATCCAGAAACCGCTTTTACCTGCCCGCTCCCGTGCAGCTAGCGCGCCGAATCCTTTCGTACCCGGAGTCCAGCCCTCCTCTTGCCCCTCCCCGTGGCACGTCGCTGCCAGGCTGATGGGGGCGGCCTCCTCCCGGAGCCCCCCTGCGAGCCCAGGTCCCGGGAAATCTAGGCCGGGTCTTGCTTGTCCCCACTGCATTAGGCCTGACGCATTACTCCGTCTCCCGAGGAAGAATCTGGCCCGAAATTTGCGTGCCCTGGGTGCATTTGGCCATGTCGCAGCTGCCCCCCACTCCGTTCCTCCCATTTCTGTCCAATCCAACCCGGGTTTTGCATAAGCCTCCCAGATCTCCCCACTCCTCCCCTCACCAGGCCGGGTGCCTTGCCTTCGCTCCCCTGCTGCAATCCACTCCGGGTCTTCTGTGCGCCTGTCACCCTTCCCCCACTCGCCATCCAGCGCAAGGATCCGGCACGTCGCCTTCCTGCTCCCCGCTTTTCCAGGGTGGGGGCGAGGGGAGGCGACGAGGCGGGAAGTCCAGCCCGGGTTTTCGGGCCCGCTCCCCGTGTGCCCTGGTAGCTTGCGGCGGCCAGTCCCGGGCGGCGACTCCAGGCCAGGTTTTGCGCGCGCCCGCCGCCCCCCTCCCGGAGCGGGTGCGCCGGGGAGCCGGGCGAGCAGGCGGCTTGTCATTGCTGGTGCCCGGCGCCGGCTCGGTCCGCGCGTCCTGCGGTGCCCACGGGCCCGGCCCGGCGCCCCCGCCTCCGGCCGTACCGGGGGCGCGACGCCGCGGCACCCGCCTCCAGCCGCGCCCCACCTCCAGCGCCGCGCCGCCCTCCCGGTCCCAACGTGAGCCCCCCGCGGCCACTGCGGGGAGCCCGAGCCGTCGGCGCGGGAGCTGTCGGCGCTGCGGCGCCTCCGCCCCGCTGTCTGCCGAGGAGGCCCCGGCGGATGGGGCCGTGCGGGCCCCGGAGCGGCGTCCGCGGGCGGCGGGGGCCTGCAGGGGCGCCCCGGCTGCCCCGTTAACCCCTCGGCCACCTCGGCCGTCGGAGGGAGCTGGGAAGTCGCCTGGGCGCACACGTGCCGCCTCCGTCGGGGCCGCGGAGCTGCGGGGGAGATGCGGGCCTCTGCTGGCGCCGCCTCGGGGCGCTCCGCCTCGCCCCAGCCCCCGGAGCTCTGACGCCGCCCCCGCCCCGCCGCCTCCACCGCCTCCCTCCCCGGGAGGGGCGCAGACCCGCTCGCCCCCAACCCCGAGCCTCCGCCGCCGCGAGGGGGCCGCCTTTGGAGCTGTGTGATCCGCCTTTTTTTTTTTTTTTTAATTTAATTTTTGGTCGGTGGCGGCGGTGCTAGGCCAGGGGAAGGAAGGGACACGGAGGCTGCCCTCGCCTGGCCACCCTCCACCCGCTTTCCCCCTGCCCCGGCTCCGGGAGATGTGCCGGGCGGGGGGCCCGGGTTCGCGGAGCCGCAGGAGGGACACGCAGGGCCGACCCGAGAGCGGCGCTGGACAGGTGAGTGTCTGCGGACCCAGGGCTAGGGGGCCGCCGCACCTGGGCCAGGTGTGCGCGGGGAGCGGGGTGGGAAGGATGGGAGCCAGGGCCCGTCCTGGCCTCGAGGGGGGAGGGGATGCTGGAGCCGTGGGTCACCGCACCTGAGCGGGGGGGGGTCCCTGCACCCCACACCCACTGGCAAAGGGGCCGGGAGGGGCGGCCCCCACGGAGCGCCCTGGGCGCGGGGGTGCGGATGGGCGGCCGCAGGGGGCCTGGCGGCGGGAGGGGACCGCGAGTGTGCCCGCGCGTGGCTGCGTGTGCCCGCGCGCGCGCCAGCCTTTGTGGGGAAGCGGCGCGGCGGTGCCTGCGTGTCCCCGGTGCGTGTGCGCGCGGTGCTTGGCGCCCTGTTTGTGTAGGTGTCTGGGCGTGAGCGGAGAGGGTGCGTGTGCGCGCCTCGCGCGGGCCCCAGTCCCGGAGGAGCCGTGTCGGGGGCTGGCACCGCAGGATGCTGGGTTGGGGGCTGTTTTTCTCCAGGAGGCGGTGGCGCAGGGGATGGGGAGGGGTCCGTCTGGGTGTCGAGCTGGCTGCAGCCCGCGGGGCGCCGCCGTCAGGAGGGGGTGCAGCCAGACAGCGTCTCTCCGCCGTGCCAGGTTCAGCACGGGAGGCTGTCAGGTCTGACCCACCGGGATGAGTCGTGCTTTGAGGACGAACCCCCCGCCCCCACCCCGAGCCCAGGTGGGCACTGGGTAGAGCTGCAAGGGTTCGGGTGTCATCCTCCCATCTGAGGGGCCGGAGCCGGGGCCGGCGCAGGCCCGAAGTGCGGGGGGTGCTGTGTGTGCCCGCCACGGCCAGAAGATGACCTCCCGGGCTAGAGCCGCCGCGCCTCCAGCCCCCGTCCGAAGACAGCACCCTGCCCGCGCACCCGTCCCTGCTCTGCTCGTCCGGTGGGCACACCGCCCCATCCCTGGCCCTCACCGCACCGCATCTGCCAGGCCCCTTCGCCCCAGCCCCTCTGCCCCCCAGCTGCGGCGGCTGCACGCGTGTCCCTGCATCCCAGTTTGAGGCAGGACCCCATTTCCTCCTGGCTTCTGAGGGACGCGGGGTCTGTCTTCCCACATCCCGACATGTGCTGTGCCTGGGGCTGTGGGGGAGGGGTTCAAAATGGCTGCCAAGATGGCTGGCCGCCTCCTCTCCCCCTCTCTCTCTCTCCCTCTCTCAGAGGAGAGGAGAGGAGGTTGGGCGTTGTGGGGACAGGTGTGGGGGACACCACAGGGTCGATGTCTCGTCTGGGCCTGTCCACCTCCATGCTGCTTGGGCCGAGGCCCCTGGTTCCTGCACCCCTCTCCAGCACCCCAAGGCCAGAGTGAGCTTGTAACCCGGCCCAGCCCCTTCCCCTTGCCGGACAGCCCTCCACCTGCTCCCCTGCGCCTGGCACCCAAATTGGTCACCGGGGTGTCAGGGTGCCCCACGAAGCGTGCACACCTCTCATCCTGTTCGTCTTCCCCACGGCCCGGGGACTCTGGGTGGGCCGGGTCAGGCCCCAGCGTTGGGGGCAGGTGACTTCTCCTTCCTCCCGGCTCCCCTCCCGCTAATGCCGAATTTATTACTTAAAAGTAGGATGAAAACAGGGAGAATAAGAGAAGGAATACAACCTTCATTATCATATCGAGAAAATTATCCGTGATTTTCCTAACTAGCAATTTGCCTGCCATGCCGTTCAGAACTGACTTGCCCATTAATTACAGAGATGAAAAATCATCTGGAAAGCAGAAAAGGGAACTAATTCCGTGGCTGGCAGCGATCGCACCCGTGCACGGAGCCACATACGTGTGGGTGCTCACGTGTGGGTGCTGGCCGCCCTGCTGCCACTGCCACCGTCTTCCTCCTGCTCCTTGGTGACCTCCTGCGGGGCCTCGCTGCGCCCACCCCGTGTGCCTGTGGCTTCTGCCCTCGGGTGCCCAGCTAGGCCCTCCTTCCCGCCCTCCACCCCCACTCGCGGGGGGCTTGTGACCCCACGATCGCTCACACTGGTGCCCGTCTTTGGGAGTGGAGTCAGCACCAGGGTTGGGGGAGGGTGGGGAGCCGGGGACCAGCACCCCTGGGTGGTGTAGCCTGCGGGGAGGAGGTGGGAGGGGTGAGACGCGAAGCCCCATGTCTATTCCTGGCCTGCCCCGGGGAGCCCCTCCTCCTGGGGGTCCTAGAAGAACCCTGTGGGCACACTGAGAGGGTTCCGCGGGTGCCCTGGCCCAGCGGGAGCCTGTTTGCATCAAGTGGTCTGGGCTTGCGGCTGCCAGTGTCTCCGCCTGTGTGCTGCCTGTGTCTGGGGTGTCTGGGGGCGTCTGTCCTCCCTGCGCCGCCAGGCTGGTGGCAGAGCCTGTGGCTTGTGGTGCTTCTGCCCCAGTGCAGGTATCTTGGTGGGGGTAGGGGTGGGCAGCGGGTACCCCCAGTGAGGAGCAGGGGGGCACCCCCCATCCCCATGCACTGGCTGCAGGGAGCCGGAGCGTCATCTCTGCCCTCGCCTGCCTCCCCGGCCAGACGTGTGGCCAAGGACACGCAAGGCTCTGGTTTCTGTGTGGGCTTCTCTCTCATGGATCCGATTTCCAGACACCAGACACTTCCCCTCCTCCAGCCCCTCCGTGGGGAGCGAGGGGAGGGGCTCTGGCGGGTGGGGGTTCCTTGTGTCTGGAACCCCTGCCTTGGTGACCCTGGAGGTGCCCGGGCGAGACCGCGTTCCTCCCTGGCGGGGCGGGGGCTGGGTGCCTGCTGTCAGACGCCCTGACGGGAGAGGAGGCTGGGGTCCCAGGGCTGGGTGGGAGGGGGCTCCTGCTGCCCCTGGCATCCGGGCCTCTGTCAGCTGTCTGTACCTGCATGTGCGTGCTCTCTGAGTGCGTGGCTTGGGTGGTAACCCAGCCACGCGTGTGTGTGGCCACGTGTCCAGCAGGCTACTCCTGTGGTCTCTCGTGTGCTGGTGTTTGTGAGTTTGGCAGAGGGGGTGGCTGTGTGCATGTGTCGGGGGTCCACGAAGGAGCAGCTGTCTGTGTGCACACGTGGGCCTGTCTGCATCTCGTGCACCTGCAGGCGTGCGCTCAGGTGTGTGTTCTCGGGCTCCTTGAAGGCTGGGCACACCTCGTCCTGCAGCCTGCACACACTCGCCTCCTGCTCTGTCTACCAGGTCCCATGCTGGGAACACTGTGGGGGACGGTGGCCATGTCCTGTCCTTGCGGAGCTCATAGTCTAGCAACACACATGCAATTTCAGTAAGGGGGCTCCTATTATGGGAGTTGAGGAAGAGGTTTGTGTCTCGCCCTCCGGAGTGCACAGGGTCCCAGTTGGGGAGGGTGGCCCAGACTCTGAGCACGGCAGCCCCCGCCCCCTGCACGCCGGCACTACATCAGTCCCAGGCTTGGGGCGTCCTGTGGTCACACTCTGCACCACTTGCCTCCTCACCCCCTCCCTCCTTAATGCTCCTGCGACACGCTGAGCATGAGCCAGCCCCAGGACCTTTGCACTGGCTGTTCCTTGCACCCGAGAGCCTCCCCCAGACATCTGTGAGCTTTTGCTCCCTCACCCGCTTCGGATGTCACCTCCCCCGTAACCTTTAGCCCATGCACCCTGTTTAAAATCGCAGCTTCCCACACTCCTTCTGACTTTCCATACAGCCCGTGGCTTTTCACACACTCTGTAATTTCCTGGTATTTTGTGCCTGTTTGTTTACTGTCTGTCTCCCCGACTAGGATCCAAGGGTGCGGGGATGTTGTCATTCGGCTTTCGGGTCCCTGGCGCCTGGAGTCATGCCTGGCCCACAGGATGTGTTTGAGAAATCTTACCTGAGTCAATAGGAGGCAGCCTCTCCGAAGGCCTGGAGATCCCCCCGTCCCTGCCTCGTGAGTCCCCTTCAGCCCAGCCCCTGCCCTGCACCTGTCCCTGAGCGCACCTGTGCGGACTTTGAGGTGGCTTCATGGCGCAGGAGTGTGTGAGGTTAACTTCGTGGGCAGGTGGCTCCTGGCATAGCCATGTGCGCTACAGGGTTAGATCCCGGAGGGGGAACATGGGGACCGAGTGCCCTTGCCAGGGGGTAGGAGCCCCTGGGGTCAAGGCCTGAGCAGCCCCACCCCCCTGTCTCGCGGGATGGGACCCTTGATCGGGTCTGCGCCTGCGCGGTAGGGAACTAGCCAAGCAGAACCTCCCCCCCAACTTCCCCACCTCCCACTCCAAAATTTGGGGAAAGATAAACATTCAATAAATAGATACTGAGGCTAAAAATAACCGTGCAAGTCACAAACGGGCAAACCAGGAAGGCAGGTGCATTTTCTCCCTTCTGCCCCTCGAGGAGGTGGCGCGGGCGGCCGAGGGGCCCAGGCTGGCTCTGCGGGACAGGGTTTCCCAGCCCTGGCACTCCCGCCTTTGGCGCCACCGCGTCGTTCTCTGCGGGGGGCCGTCCTGTGCATGGAGGTTGCTTAGGAACAGCCCTGGCCTCCACCCACGGGACCTCCCCCAGCTGTCACACCTCGCAGTATCTGCAGCCATCACTAAATGTCCTGGGGTGGGGCCAGCAGCGTCCCGGGTTGAGCGCGACGGCTCCAGAGTAGAGATTGGCAAAGTTTTCTGCAGACAGCCGGGGCGTAAAGGTTGCAGGTGTGTGGGCCGCCCGTGGGCTCCGTGGCATGGCTTTTTCCTCTTCTTCTGCTCACGCCTTTGCAAATGTAAAAACCGTCCTTGGCTCACGCTAGCTGCACAAAACCAGGCCCTGGTTGGCCGACCCCTGCCCTAGAGCGCCCCCCAGTGGCCGCTGGTGGTGACGGTTAGAGCACCCATGGATTCACCCTCATCCTCAGAGGGGCAGCCCCGGTTGGGGAAGCATTTGTGTACTTAAGTGCATGGTGAGTCCCCACACAGTCTGTCCCCAACACCTCCCCATTCTCAGCTCCTCCTACTCTTCCCTCAAGCTCACAGCCCCACAGTCACAGTGGCTTCCTCGCTGCCCCCATTCCTCAAAGAGGCAGTCAGGGCCCAGCCCCAGGGCCTTTGCACATGCCATGTTTCCTGCCCCAAACGATCTTCTTTTTCCCTGGACACCTTCCTGGCCCCTGCCTCACATTCGCAGGGCTTTGCTGAAGTGTCATCTTCCCCGGGAGGGATGGCCTTTCCTGATCACCCCATTTAAAACTGCAATCCCCCCCAACCTCCCCCCTCAACAGCCCTCTTCCTGGCATTGTCTTCCATAACAGCCCTGGGATGTTATAGAATCAACTGCTTTGGTTCTTTTTGTGTCGGTTCCCCAGCACCTGGCACTTAGCAAGTGCTCCGAAAAAGATGTACAGAGTCACTGAGAAACATTTCACAGCCACCCAGCGAGGCCTCATCTCTCCCATGGAGAGACAGAGTTCAGAGGACGGACGTGGGTGTCCTAGAATGCAAACAGCTGGGATTTGAACCTGTGACTCAAGGGCGCTATGCCCAGGGCCTCTTCCCTCTTGCTCTGCTAGGCACCTGCGCCTTCATGCCGGCATCTGGGGACAGCAGGGGTGCCTGAGCCACCTCTGCACCCTCTGCCTCGGGCCCTGTAATTAATTCTTTGCAGCCCCGCTCCGCCGAGCTCAGAGTGCCAGGCTCGGGGCTGGACATGCCAGGGTGGGGGGCACAGAGGAGGAGGGGAGGGCTTCCTGGAGGAGGGGGCTTCCCAGCTGCGAGCTGGAGGGGGAAAATGGAGGGGAGGGAGAGCCTATGGGAGAGAGGGGCTGCCCTGCAGTCAGAGAGAAGGTAGTGGCTCCGTGCGATCGTGGAGAGGGGAGGCTGGAGGCTGGCCCTGGGGTTGGGAGCCTGTGTTTTGGTTTGTTCATGGGGCCGCCATCAAAAGGAAGACCAGAAGCAGAGGGAAACCAGGTTTCTGGCTGTCACAGCCTGGCGGACAGGAAGATAGGGGCAGATCCCGTCCCTTGTCTGCTCAGAACCCTCTATGGCTCCCACCACACTCGGAGAAAAAGCCAGCGTCCCCCTCCAGGGTCCACAAGGCCCTGCACGACCTACCCGGTGACACCACCCCCCTGCCACCCTTGCCTCCTTCCACCCTGCCCCTCGCTCACTGGGCTCCAGCAACATGTCAGCACGCTCCTGCATTCCTACCGCAGGGCCTTTGCACAGCCATTCCCTCTGCCCAGAGTGCTCTTTCCCGGGATCCCTGAATGGCTCACCTCCTTGAGGCCTCTGCTAAAATGTCACCTTCTTGGGAGGTGTTCCCTGGCCACCCTGTCTACAGCTGCACCCACACATACACCACCATACTCTCTGCCCCCTTGAGGCGCGTTTTCCTCCATAACACTAGTGGCTGGGTGGGAACTCGGCGACCATCCACCAAGTGGGCGATCTGCGCTTTGGGTTTGTTTCGTCTTCACTCACTAAACAAATGAGCAGGCACCGCTCCTTGCCCCTGGCTGGCCACGCAGCGGCAGCCAGAGAGTCCCAGACGGGACTTGGGACTTGAGACCTCGCTGGTGGGGAAGACAGACATTTGACAGCTGAGCCCGAGTCCAGTGAGGGGAGCAGACCTGGGGGGCCAGTGTGCTGTGCGCATGGATGTGAGAGATGCCAGCGCAGTCCTGGTGGGCAGAGCCTTTGGAAGGGAGAGAGAGGAGAGTAGGGACAGAGGCCCTGGAACCGTGCGTGTGTGTGAGACAGAGGGGGGACGGGGCGGGGGAGAAACAGGCACTGCAGGAGGTGCCCGAGCAGACAAGGTGATGGCAAGGTGGCAGGAGATGAGGGCCTGAGATGCCATGTTAAGGCATCAGAGGCAATAGGGAGCTATTGAGGGTTGTAGGCAAAGAAGGATGCCCTGAGGTTTTCATTTTGCGAACAGCATTCTGGCTTCAGGGTGGAGATCAGACAGGGGAGACCCAGCAGGAGGCATATGAGAGAAAGGGATGCTTTGAACGGCCCCCGCCCCCTGCCGTCCAGCGCTGCCTGGCAGCCAGGGTGACCTTTTAAAGCGTCTTCATCGAACATTTATGTATCAACATCCTACTTGCACCAGGTGCTGCGCTGGGCCCTGGGGATCCAGCCGCAGACAAGACCTAGTATGCGAGCCCCACCCTGCAGAGTCAGCATCGAGTGGCAGAGGGTTAACTAGCAGATACATAGTGTGTGGCGTGCTGGTGAGGAGTGCCGTGGAGGAGTAAAGCCAGGACAGGGTGGAGGAGCGCTGGGGCCAGCAGGGCCTCCCGGAGCAGGTGACATCGGAGTAAAGGCCAAAAGCAGACTCGGGAGGCCCCGTGAGGGTAGCTGGGGAAGAGGGAACAGCCTGTGAAAAGGCCCTGAGGTAGGACTATGCCTGTTGTCTCCCACTGTCCGGGGCCTTACCGGCCTGGGGGAAGATTTTGGCTTTTGCTCTCAATGAGGTGGGAGCCTTGGAGGGTTCTGGGCAGAGGAGGGATGTGACAGACTTGGGTGCTCACAGGGCCCTCTGCTGGCCATGGGGGGAATAGCCTGTAGAGGGAGGGGGATCCAGAGAGAAGGCCCAGGAGGGCTGGGGAGTGAGCACATGAAGATGCAGCCAAGGACCATGTGCTCTGTCTCTGGGAGGTAGGTCTGTTTTCCCCATCCCGAGCAGGGAGAGCAGGGATGGGGAAACGGGCTCAGAGAGGCCAAGAGCCCCGTTTGAGGCCACGCAGCAGATTCAGACCCAAGAACTTTGACTCCCAGCCGCCACTTCCCCAGAGCCGCATGTGGATGCCCGAGGGCTTCCTGGAGGCGGCTGGCCACAGGCGGCTGGGTTTGAGGAGTGGGCAGGAGGCAGGAGGTGCAGCCAGAGGACTGTGTGCAGAGGGGCTGGCTACCGCCAGGAAGGGGCGAGGCTGTGAGGGGCCCAGAAAGCCCCCTCTGCTTGGTGTCCCCTCCTCCTCCCCAGGCACTCAGACTCCCACCCACTCGAGCACAGAGGGTTGCCGTGGCAACCGCAGGCTAGGGCAGACTAGAGGCGCCCCCTCTCCTCCGACAGCCGGTTCTCCTCCTGTCACCCTCCCCGTCCCCACCCTAGGGCACCCGAGGACAGAGTCTGGGGCCTCAGTGGCCCACCCTGCTGTGCCCACCCTGGAACTTGAGATGGACATGGGGCTTGGACCCAAACACGGAGGCAGGTGAGTGGCCAGCAGAGGTGGCCAACTGTGTGACCCAGGCGTCAGACAAGCCTGGGCTCAGGTCCCCACCAGCTCCCACAGGTGAGATGGGGTCACCTGAGACCACTGAGGTGCAAGGTGCGGACAGACACAGGTGCGGACTCACCTGGTCCTGTGGGCAGCTCCGAGAACACGTGGTCACTCGAATTCGGCAGGGACCTGCTCTTTTGGTCCCCGGGGTCTCCCCAGCTCACCGGGCCTGGCCTGGGTTCAAGGCCCACCGACCAGTTGTGGGCCCCTGGGCATGTCGGCCGTGGGACCTCGCTTTCCCCATCTGGAAGGTGAGGGTGCGGGTGCCCCCCCCACATAGCTGTTACCGGGGTTAAATGGCTGCATGTGGACGGGGCTCCAAGCGGGACACGGAGTGTCGGCCACCGTCCCTGGCATCTTGGGCAGTTCCTCGCTGGGGAGCCCGGCCACACCCCACCCTGGGCGCATGCTGTTCCTTATGAACGGTTTCCGCAAAGTCGTGCGGCCTGGGCCCCCGTCGCTGCCTCTGCCTCGCCATGTCCTGACCCCCGCCCCAGGGGGGTGTCCTAGGGCCGCCCTAGCAAAGCACCGCAGACTGGGCGGCTTTCGTGACAGAAGTTTATTGTCTCACGGCTCTGGAGGTCGCAAGTCTAAGATCAAGGGTGGTTGAACCAGGGTGGTTCCTTCCAAGGGCCACAAGGGAGAATCTATACCAGGCCCTCCTTCCAGCTCCCGGGGGTTGCTGGCAATCTTTGGCAGTTCCTTGGCTTCTAGAAGCATCACTCAGCTCTCCGCCTTCCGCATCACATCGGGCACTTGTGTACGTGCCTGACTGTGTCCAGATCTCCCCTTTCCATGAGGGCGCCATTCAGATTGGATTAAGATCCATGCTAATGACCTCATTCTGAGTCGATTATCTCTGCAAAGACTCCAAGTACAGTCACGGTGGGGGGTACTGGGCTTGAAGGCTTCAACATGTTATTTTTTTGGAGGGGGCACAGTTTAATCCATGATGGCTCCCCGCCCCCCAGCAAAGCCACAGGGAGGGTCCGGCCCGGGTCTCCCACCCACCACGCCGGGCTGGTCCCTGGGGAACTTCGTCTGCACCCCCTAGGCACTGGTTCCCAGCCTGTGCGGGTCAGGTGTGGCCCCCAGGTCAAAGGACAGACGCCCCATTTCCCGCTGCCTTCGCCGCCATCCTTAATCACTGGCCCTGTGTTCGTTCAGTAAATGTTTGCTTGGGGACCTACCGCGCGTTCTAGAGATCAAGAGACAGCAGTCGGGGAAACCAAGTCCCAGCCTCAGGAGTTTCCATTCTCCTGGGGGAGGGTGGGTAGAAAGGAAATTTACAAGTGGGCAAGGAAAGTTAGGGAGCGGGGCTGTGGTTGGTGGGGTTATGGGCCGAACTGTGTACCCCCCGTCCCCAAACTCATACATGGAAGCCCTAACTCCCAGTGTGTCTGGAGATGGGGTTGCTAGGGAGGTAGTTAAGGATAAATGAGGTCCTAAGGGTGGGACCCTGCTCAGAGAGGACTAGAGTCCCACTGAGAAGAGAAAGAGAGGCTCGGGGATCTCCTCCCGCCCCGAGAGGCCGCAGCGAGAAGGTGGCCGTCCGCCAGCCGGGATGAGAGCCCTCGACAGAAGCTGCGTTTGCCGGCGCCTCGGTCTTGGATCTGGCCCCCAGGACTGTGAGAAAGTAAATTTCTGCTGTTTCAGCCACCCGGTCTGTGGCACTTTGTCACGGCAGCCCAAGCTTACTAATGCAGATGGCAGGGGTGGTGACAAGGGACACGCTGCCCTCCGTATGTGCCAGTCCCAGCCCCGAGCGTTCCCTGCGTGTGAATCTGTCCTGTCACACGGCTTTGCCCCGTGAGGTATGAAAACAGACGCGAGAGGTTGCAGGGTGACAGGGGCCGCAGAGGCAGGCAGGGACCACGGGGGACCACGATAGGGGTAGCTGAGGCCCGTGTCTGCACCCCTCTTCAGAGAGCCTAAGGGACGCGGAGACTGGGGACACGGGCTGAGGCTGTGAGTGGCTGTGAGACAGGGCGGGAGCGGGAGGGGTCGGAGGGGTTGAGGCAGGGGAAGCAGGTGTCAAGGCCGTCTTTGAAAGGACCCCTCTGGAGCGGGTGACCCCAGAGGACACTGTGCTCAGTGAAATGGGCCAGACACAGAAAGACACATATCACACGATTTGCACGGGCGCGGCGGCCCACACCTGTGATTCTAGCACTCTGGGAGGCCGAGGCGGGAGGATCGCTTGAGCCCGGGAGTTTGAGACCAGCCTGAGCAAGAGCGAGACCCCGTCTGTACTAAAAACAGAAAAGTTAGCCAGGCGTGGCGGGGCGCACCAGTAGTCCCAGCTACTCAGGAGGCTGAGGCAGGAGGATCGCTTGAGCCCAAGAGTGTGAAGTTGCAGTGAGCTGTGATCACACCACTGCATTCTACCTGGGGTGACAGAGTGAGACTCTGTCTAAAAAAAAAAAAAGAAAAAAGAAAATCATATGATCTCACTTATCTATGGAATAAAAAAAAAAAAGTCAAACTCATAGAAGCAGAGAGTTGCACAGTGGTTACGGCTTGGGGTGGGTGGGGCGGTATAGCTTTCAGCTATAAGCGGAGTAAGTCCTGGGGACCCAGTGCACGGCATGGTGACCGCAGCTAACAATTCTGTGGTGTGTACTTGAAATTTGCGGAGAGAATAGACTGAGGTGTTCTCCCCACAATCAACAATAGCAAAAAAATGGTGACTAGCAAGAGGTGATGTCTATGTTGTTGGTTAGCTTGATTGTGGAAATCCCTTTGCAATGTGTGCAGATATCAAAACGTTGAACCCCTTAAGTATAGACCATTTTTATTTGCCAACTGCACCTCAGTAAACACGGGGAGAAAATTTAAAAAGAACCCTCTGAGGAAACAATCCAAGTATCGATCAGCTGGTGAATGGATAAGCCAAAAGTGGTCTGACCCTGCAACGGAATAGTACAAAGCCGTGAAAAAGGAACGAGCCGTCGGTCCCTGCTACAACTTAAGGACGAGTCTAGGCAGGAAAGGCTACACAGCATGTGATTCTGTCTATGGGAAGTATCTAGAATAGGGGAATTCACAGAGACGGAAAAGCAGCTAAGGTTACCAGGGGCTGGGGGAAGGGGGAGTTATTGCTTAATGCGTCCAGAGCTTCTGTGTGAGGCAAAAAAAATAAGTTTTGGAGACAGTTTCCAAACCAATGTTCCATGTCAACATGGGACGGCCGCACAACACTGAGAATGGTGGTAATGCCACCGAATTGCGGCACCCTAATGGTTCCAATGGCTGTGTAGTTAATGCCGCGGAATTGGACGCTTCGAAATGGCTTAAGTGGTTAAAGGTATATCATCATTTTTTTCTTAAAAGGCCCCTGTGGCTGTCAGGAGATCCTAGACTTCGGGGGCAGACGGGCTGGAGGGCAGTGGGGAAGTGGCTGGGGCCCAGGGCCGGAGGGGCAGACGCTGCGGACGGACGGGGTGTTCTGGGGGGTGGACAGACCCCGGACTTGCTCCTGAGCTGGATTTAGGGGCAAGAGAAGGAAGTCAAGGGTTTCGACTCCCGGGGTTTTGGCTGGAAGGCGTGATGGCACCATTGGCCGATCCGGGGTGCTCTGCTGTGGTCTGGTCTGCCTGGAGGTGCCTTGGAGACCCGCGACGGAGGTGTCGGCGGTCGGGGAGAGGCAGGGCCGCAGAGCAAGTGTGGCTGTCATCGCAGTCGAAAGCCATGAGGCTGGATGGCCAGCGGGCTCGGGGACTCCCCCTGGGGCCCCCGCGTCCCAGCCAGGGAGGGGCGGAGGAGCGACCCTTTCAGATGGTGGCGTGACTGGCGCCGTGCTACTGACAGCGCCCTCTGATGGGCCCCGAGCTGGCCCCGTGTGTACGCAGACTGCTGTCCTCACCGGCCCCCCCGCCCCCCGCACGGGACCAGCCAGGGGCACATGGCAGGTGCAGGGCAGAGGCGGGCTCTAGACCCAGCCCCTGGCTTCTGGTGGCCTCCCTGCCATTATAACGTCCCCCAACCAGCTGAACTTCCTCCTGCTCCGATGCCTGGCGCAGGCAGGGGGAAGGAAGGCTCTCTGATGGCCAGGGAGGGAGCAGGCACGGGTCAATGTCCCCGCACCCAGCCATTGCCGGGAGGTAGGGGGAAAAATGAGGAAGTTCCAGTGATGAAGGCGCCCCTCCACCCCGGTGTAAACTGCTGCACAGTGACGATCCGAAAGTGCCACCGGCGGCGTCTGCTCAGGGCTGTCAAGCGGGGGTTTCCTGGGCCATGGGGAGGGGGCAGAGAGCCGCTGCAGGATTAGGGGGTGTCCAGGGCTGTGCAGCAGATACTACCTCCCTTTCCCGTGTGCGGAGACCGAGGCGTGGAGCGGGTATTCCTGCCCTGTGGCCGCGCCTCTCTGGTCTCAGTTTATTGGGGATCTGTTCCGAGTCCCTGCCTGCCTCAACGGGTTTGCATTCTAGTGAGAAAGGCTGACAACAGACCTGCTCATATAAAAAGGTAACTTTAGGTGCAGTTGAGGGCTGTGAATTAAAAACAGGGAAAAGGGTCAGGCACGGTGGCTTACACCTGTAATCGTAGCACTGTGGGAGGCTGAGACAGGAGGATCATTTGAGGCCAGGAGTTCGAGAACAGCCTGAGCAGCATAGCAAGACTCTGTCTCTACCAAAAAAAAAAAAAAAAATTAGCTGGGCGTCATGGTGTGCATCGTAGTCCCAGCCACTGTGGAGACTGAGGCAGGAGGATCACTTGAGCCCAGGAGTTTGAGGCTGCAGTGAGCTACGATGATGCCACTGCACTCCAGCCAGGACAAGAGAGCAAAACCCTGTTTGAAAAACAAACACACAAACAAAATCAAATAAAAACAGGGAAAAGGATGGCAGGTAGGGGAAGGGGGTGGGTGCTGTTTTGTTGCGGGGGCCAGGGTAGGTCATCTGCTGGGTGACCTTGCACTTGAGCCCTGAATGATGAGAAGCCACAGAAGATGTGTGGGGACCCTGGGAGAACATTCCAGGGAGAGGGAACAGCCCAGGCAAAGGCTTGGGGGCCAGAAGGGGGTTGGAGCTGGAATGTTCCACAAACAGGAGGGAGGGGGAAGAGGCTTGGTGGCGCCAGATCGTCCACGTCCTGTAGGCTGTGGTGAGGAACCGAGACCCCAGCACAGCGCCGAGGGGAAGGTTGATGCTCAGATCAGTGTCCCTTAGCTCTGAGCACAGCGCACATTGGGAGACAGGCGGGGAGGCCGGGAAGGAGGAGGCTGGGACAATGTCCAGGCTTCGTGGGACGGTGGCCTGATCCCAGGTGGTGCTGTGGGCCAGAGGCGGGCAGGGGGGTGAGATACTTCACAGGCAGAGCCGACAGGACCTGCTCATGGAGCCTTCGACGGGGACGGCAGGGAAGGTGAGGAATCGGGCAGATTCCTAGGTTTAGAGTCTGAGATTCATTCATTCATTTAACAAATAATTTATTGCCATGTGCCAGACCTGTTGCAGAAGTTGGGGATGTGGCCATGAATAAAACAGTTCAGCGATCCCCGCCCCACGCAGGGTATGTTCCGTACACCAGATACAGAATTAGGTGTGGACGAAGGCCCGGGAGCCAGCCCTGCGGATGACCGGTGGCAGAAGCTGCAGGCAGAGGAAGCAGCAAGTGCAAGGCTCCGGGGCAGGGCCTGGTGCAGCCAGGAACAGCAGGAGCGGCTGGAGCAGAAATGGGCTGGGGAGCTCACTAAGCCCTCGCTCCGCAAGGGCTTCGGTTTCGGGGGGACACAGTAGCTGGGGCTCTACTGAGAGATTCCAGACTGGAAGTCAGAGATGTGGAAAGGATCGGCTCAGCGGTGGTATGGAGACGCCGGGGCAGCCGGGGATGGACAGGCTGGGGTGACGGCCGGAGAGGACGGAGGGTCCTGCTCAGTGAGTGTGTGTTTCTAGCAAGTTCCTGGCGGGGCTGATGCTGCTGGGCTGGGGCCGCAGCTGGACACCCAGGGCGTAGTTAAAGGAGAGAGCTGAGGGCGACCTCTCTCTGGGTGTGTGGCCTTGAGAGCATCTGGGGAGACCGAGGCAGAGAGAGAGGTGAGAAGGAGCAGCCGGGAGGGAGGAAGGGACGGGTCAGAACCGAGCCCTGTTCCTGCAGAGCCGCCGTACCCGGGAATGGAGCAGGCAGGGTGGGGAGGAGGGCGGCGGAGGGCACACAGCACTGCCCCTCCCCCGGCTCCCCCCCAGGGGGACAGCATCCCCCTCCTGCACCGCCTGCCCGTCTCCAGCTTACCCCGAGGGTCCCCCGGAGGAGAAAGAGGGGGACTCCCTGGTTCCCGATCCGTGGCGCCAGCCAGCTGGATCCTAATTAGCTACCAGAACGCGAGCGGCAAGAAGCAGGGGCTGGGGCCGGGGCTTGGATTCCTGCCCAAGACCGGGAGGCTGCGAGTTGGGGCCAGCACGCCTGGGTCCCCCACCCAGGAGGATGTCAGCTCCCCTCCTCCTTGCTCATGGGTGGGGGGGCGGGGGATCAGGGGTCAACGATGGGCAAGAGGCTTCGGGAGGGTCCAGGGCCTTCCTGGGACGCCCTGGTGAGCTGTCCCCAAGACAAGAGGATCTTCTAGGAATTTCCAGCGGGGAAAAGGTGGAAGCCCGTTTGGTCCGAGGTGCCCCAGACGGGTGGGCTGTTTGCCGGGTGCGGGAAGGGGGTGCAGTGTGAGCTACGGGCCCTGGAGGGTGGGGTGGCCCCGTCATTGAATGCAGATCCCGTGGGCTGTGGGAGGGAGCCCTTAGCCAGCAGCAGCAGGGCAGGGGGTGGCACCGTTGCCCCGCGCCCCGCTCACTCTCCCCGTCTTCCCCCAGGCTGGTGGGCCAGGCCGTGGTGCCAGCCAGGTGATGCGGGGCGAGGCCCCCCCCACAGGCCACTGAGAGTCCTGGACGCACCCCCGGCCACCGCCATGGCCCGCCTGGCCGCAGTGCTCTGGAGTCTGTGTGTCACCGCCGTCCTGGTCACCTCGGCCACCCAAGGTAGGTGCTGCTGGGGCTGGAGAAGGGGAGATAAAATGTGGACATCCCTTCCGACCCCCTGGTAAAGAACCACGCCCCAGACTGAGGCCGGACCAGGCTGGCAGAAGGCTCTGTGCAGCCCCTAATGCCACCAGGGTGTCCTTGGACCGTGCCCTCACCCCCAACGAGTCAGCCAGGCCAGGGCACCAGGGACCATGCCACCGTGGCCCCTGGGACCAGGACAGGCCTTCCTGGTGAGCTCTTCCGTGTGTGTGTGTGTGTGTGTGTGTGTGTGTGTGTGTGTGTGTGTCTTGCTGTGATTACATCTCCGAGGCTCTCGCTGGGAAGAAGGCTTAATTAAAGCGTGCCCGCTGACGTTTATTTAAAAACAACTAATTACCCGGCTCGGCCCTATGCCGGCCCTGGGATCCCGCACACGCACAATTAGTGCCCCAGGCCCGCCTGCCCTCTCTGATTACTCGATTCCTGTCCTCACGGCGGGCCCAGGCTGGGACAAGGGCAGGGTAAGAGAGGAAAAGAGAAGCGCCCCTTGCCAGGGCCGAGCCCCCTGCCCGCCCTGCCGCCCCAGTCCGGTGGTGGACCCAGTTCCAGCCCCAAAGTGGAGGGGTTGTTCAGCTGTGCCCTGGGCACTGATCCGGCCGGCCGGAAGCCTCCCTCCCCCGGCACCGTGCTCTCTGCCCATCCGGGTCCTGCCCTGTCGCCCCAGCTGGGCCAGGAGGGGCCGCTTCCACCCCCAGACCCGTCTGAGCCAGCCCTCCACCCCCAGCCCTCCCTCCCAGTCCCAGGAAAGCTAAAATTAGACGAGGAGGCAGATGGTGCTAGAGGAACACATGTAAAACTTTCTCCCCCCGGGACTCAACTCACCCCAGAAAACCCCAGGGGCCTCACTGCCGTGCCCTTGGGGTCCAGTCGGCATCGGAGGGACCAGATCTCTGCAAAGGCCTGGCTCTGCTGCTGTCGGGCGCGAATGGCCCCGTGAGACCCCACACCGGCGGGGAAAAGGTGGGGGCCCCCTGCACCTACAAGCCACGGTCCCCACATCGGAGCCTCGGGGCTCCTCTCTGCACCCCCACTGCCCGCCACCACCCTGCAAGGCCTAGCTGGGACCAGTGTCCTGGGAGGTGCTGCCCTGGCTGGCATAGACCTCGCCAAGCCCCTGCTGTTGTGCAAACACTAACCGCCTTAGTAATATTCGTAATAACAGTAATTAGCATTCATCGCCTCTCACCGCATAGGGCTCGCACACATTAGCGCCCCGGATCCATTGCAGCGGCCCTCTGAGATGAGAAATGTTCTCACTGCCCCTCAGGGGAGGGACAGAGGCACAGAGACGCCAGTGACTTGGAGGAGGGTACAGTCGGGAGTGGCCGAGCCGGCTCCAACCCCAGCCGGCTATCTGGCTCCCAAGGCCGAGCTCTCAGTCCCTGGGTGGCACAGGATGAGGGCTGACACGGAAGGACGCTGCCCGCACCGGGAGCTGGGCCTGCCCAAGGCACGTCCCTTCTTTATCACAGGAGGTTTCCCAGATAATCGGGAGGCCCCTCAATGAGGAAACCCCCTCGTGCAGGGCCCCATCCTTCAAGAGCATTTTCTAGGGCACAGAATCCCTGCAATACGATGTTGGCCTGTAGACGCCCATTTTCCAGATCGGGAAACTGAGGCTTGGGGAGGCTACGGCAGGGGCTGTCCGAACTTGAGCGTGCATCAGAATCGCCTGGTGGGCAAGCAGCCCCAAAGGCTCCCGGCCTCCCGACTCCTGGTTCAGAGTCTGCATTCCGAACCAGGCGATGCTGTGGGTCCCCCGGCCATACCGTGCCTGCCCCAGCAGCCGGGAAGTGGCAAAGCCAATCTCTGCGCGGTTTTGTCTAGAAACCTCAGTGCATTCCTGTACTTTCTCTGTTCCCTGTGGGGGGCGGTGTGATGTTAGGGTCGTCCCCAAGGCCACCCTCACTTCTGACACCGAGTGCAAGCTCAGGGGCCCCCCAGACCACACTCAAGTTTGACGACGCACGAGAAGGACGCAGAACTTAGCGGAAGACGTCATGCTCACGGTTGCAGGTTGCCACGGCGACAAGACAGGGATGACAGTCAGACAAGGGAAGAGGGGCATGGGGCAGAGTTCAGGAAAGTTCCATGCCCAGAGCTTCCAGTTGCCCGCTGCCCAGCCAGCGCTGGTCTCCTGGCTGGCGCACCCCGTTGGCCTTTAGTCTTCTTGATGTATTTATTTTTGGGGGGACACAGGGCAGCGTTAACCCTCCTGGCAGCGGCGTATGACAACACCCGTGGTGTCGTGCCAGCCAGGGCGCTGCCCTGACCCTCGCCATCCAGGGTCCTCATTGGAGCCCAGTCACCTGGACGTGGGTGACCTAACGCTCCAGCCCCTCCAGAGATCAACTGATGCCACGTGACCCAAAGCCCCCACCCTAAGTCACATGGCTGGTGTGCTCCTTTGCTAGGGCTGCTGGGACAAAGTCCCACGGACTGTGCGGCTTAAACAACCGAAACACATCGTCTCGTAGTTCCGGAGGCTCGCAGCCGAGGTCCGGGTGTCCGCATGGTTGGTGCCTTCTGAGGCCTCGCTCCGTGGCTCGGGCGTGGCCGTCTTCTCCCCGAGCTGTCACATCTGCCTGTCTCCCTGTCCAGATTTCCCCTTTTTGTAAGGACCCCAGTCATGTTGGATCGGGGCTCACCCTAATGGCCACGTTTTAATTGGATGACTTCTGTCATACCCCTATTTCCAAATAAGGTCACATTCTCGGGTACTGGGGTGAGGACTTCGGCATATGAATTTGTAGGTGGGGGACACAGTTTCACTGTGGACTCTCTGATGTGGAAAACAGACGCTTTTATCAGGAAGGACATTCCAGGGGCTTAAGAGGTCACTTCCTGGGAGCTGAGAACAAAGGCCAGACTCTCTCTGGGCCAGATTAACGTCTTTGTTGGGCAGGTGGGCACACTGAGAAGCCCATTGTACAGCTGAATAAACTGAGGTTCCCATCGCCGGCTTTAGAGGCGGTACCTCCTCCGAGGCCGGCAAGTGGGGTCTCCCCTTCCTGGCCCGGGCTCCCCTGAGTGTTTCACACCACGGCCACACCCCCATTCTCCCGCAGGCCTGAGCCGGGCCGGGCTTCCATTCGGGCTGATGCGCCGGGAGCTGGCGTGCGAAGGCTACCCCATCGAGCTGCGGTGCCCGGGCAGCGACGTCATCATGGTGGAGAACGCCAACTACGGGCGCACGGACGACAAGATTTGCGACGCCGACCCTTTCCAGATGGAGAACGTGCAGTGCTACCTGCCGGACGCCTTCAAGATCATGTCGCAGAGGTGAGTGGGCGTCCGGGGTGGGTGGTTCTGAATTAAGCGTTTGCTTTCCAGCGCTGGTCTCCCGGCTGGCGCACCCCGTTGGCCTTTAGTCTTCTTGATGTATTTATTTTTGGGGGGACACAGGGTCTCGCTTGTGTGTGAATGTGTGTGAGTGTGTGTCCGTCTGGGCGCAGGGGTGTGGGTGTTGGTGACCAGGAGCAGCCTCTGCCACCCACAGCCAGTGCACCTGGAGCCAATTGACCTTCCCTCCAAATTACACCCAGACTCTGACCCCTGCTTCCCTGGCCACCTCGCCCCGGGGTTGCTGCAGTAACCTCCTGCCTGCTGCCCCTGCTCCCTTCTTACCCGCTGCCATCTGTTCTCCCCATGTGGCCAGTGGGTGCCTGTGAACACCCGAGTCAGGTCCCTCCCTTCCTCCCCGAGCACACCTGTAGCTCCCCATTTCCAAACCCGCTTTC
The DNA here is from genome assembly GCA_963574885.1 of Lepilemur ruficaudatus. NCBI lineage: Eukaryota > Metazoa > Chordata > Mammalia > Primates > Lepilemuridae > Lepilemur > Lepilemur ruficaudatus. Next base: position 1,247 of record CAUYRT010090831.1, on the reverse strand, counting down.
TCTCCCTCCTGGCCCCGCCTCCCATCCGTATTTCTGACATTCTGCCTCTTTATTGTGTCTATTTTGCGTCTTCCCTCACTGAGCCATCAGCCCCCCTGCCCCGAAGGACAGGGAGTTTTGTCCACAGGCAGGTAGGTACACAGCAGGCGCCTACACGATGCCTGCCAAACGTCAGAGCGCAGGGTTCGTCCACTCCAGGACCCAGAGCGTAGAACGGCAAAGGGAAGGCGGGCTGGGGCCAGCCCAGAATGTGTCACTGCAGGAGGGGGTCACTGCCAGCCTCAGGAGAGGTTGGGGCCAGGGAGGGGTGCGGTCACGTGGCTGAGACGGGCAGGCTGGGCTGGAGCCGCCTCATCTTCTCTTTCCCACCATTTCTCTCTCAAGCTTCCATCCTCCTCGGGCAATCCTGGCCCTCTGCCCGCCTTCCTGTCTCCTGACACCCCTGCCTGGGCATTCCCAGTCCAGCCTCCCAGGCTTTGCTCAGACTGTGCCCTTCCTCCTGCCTCCCCAAATGCTCCCTGCCGACTTCATTCATTCTCCACGTCTCCCCAGCACCTAGTACTTACGGCATCTGGCCTGGTTCCGCTGCCCATGGGAAACACTGAGCAGAGTAGTTACTCGGGCCAGGGGAGCGTGATGAGGCCCCTGGAGCCACATCCGGGAGGACTGACTTGCGGGGGGGGGGTGTCTCAGTCCTGCTGTCTCTGCCGAGTCCCCAGTCCCCCCCCACTCCACCATCAAAACCTGGAGGCTCTTTGTGTTAGTTAAGGTTACAGCTAAGCCACTCTGATAGGATACCCCAGAATGAACACAGCCACCCAAACTAGACCAGAGTTGAGAATCACCCTCCACCCCGGCACCAGCTTCTCTCTGTCCTGGCACCTCCCTGAGCCTAGATTTTTAAAGACATATGCCACTCCCACTCTCACCTCATTGGCCAGAGCTAGGTCATGTGCACTTCCGGCTGCAGGGGAGGCTGGGATGCGGAGTCTCCAGGTGGAAGCCCAGCAGGTTTTCTTTTATTCAGGTGCCAAATAAATATTTATTTATTCATTCATTTACTTATTTATTTTTTTTATTTATTTTTATTTTTATTTTTATTTTTATTTTTTTTGAGACAGAGTCTCACTCTGTTGCCCGGGCTGTAGAGTGCCGTGGCGTCAGCCTAGCTCACAGCAACCTCAAACTCCTGGGCTCAAGCGATCCTTCTGCCTCAGCCTCCCGAGTAGCTGGGACTACAGGCATGC